>JAOYNN010176573.1:0-10986 GCA_025770095.1 Goniobranchus kuniei
GCATGACTACCAAGGCCTAGCCGAGCTGCTGACAAGGTTTGAAATTGGAGCGCTGAGGCCTTAACCGGCCGGCACAAGCTGTGAATAGACCTTGCGTTTAGCATACTATAAGGCAAAACGGAGCGATAGTAAGACTTATAGGGGTAGGTTAAATCGGTATATTTAGATGTAAACTTGAGAGGGAGACCAAAAAAATTGTCTTCGTTGGTTTACATTTTTTGTGTTTTTTGTGTTTTGTTTCTGATTTCTTTTTTTCTTTTTTTTATTTAATGACAAAGTCTATATTGGCGGAAATCCGACAATTGGCTATGAATTTACAGGTCTGAATTCAATTCATTAAGTATAAGTGGACAAGGTCATTGTTTACAATACATTTATATCACGTCTCTTATTTCGATAACAGGCACCTCTCCTAGTTGTTAGAATCACAAATGTGCACTTTGGCGATATTACACAGAATGTTCAAAGACAAGTTGAGAAAGTCCAGACTATGGTGCCCAGAGGAGACGAAACGAAGATTAACCCTTTGAACTCTGACTTCCTGAGCCTACCAAGAGATGCATGATAGAGCCACTACTATTTATGCATACAAAAGGCTTCAAACACTTCCTTTCAAAAAACATTTGTAAACAAAGATCCTCTGATCCTTCCACCTTGAGTCTCGCACCAAATACTTCAGAAATTTTTAGTTGGTTTGAGATCCAACTACAAAAGTTTATAGGGGCATCACCCATCCCTTCACAGAGCAATCTTGGAGGACTGGCAAGGAAGAGCTGTCCCACTTTGGCGGGAGCTTGGGTTCAAAAGGTTAAATTCAAATTATTCATTCATTGACTGTTTACAATTTCTAAACAAAACAAGATTTTTTTTCTTAACAGACATTACAGGATGATGAAATTGAAAGGCTTTAATCTAAATCTAGAGTCTAGGTGAAATCTAACCTAAAAGTAATCCATTAAATGTAAAAATAGATCTCAATTTCCTTGAGGGAGTGGGGGGTGAGAAGCGAGGAGGTGCGCCTGGTGTGTTCAATAAATATACTTCACACTTCATTTTCCTTTTTTGTTTTCTTTTAGAAAGATTTGTATGAATAAATGGATTAACTTTTTCTAGGTCTTCATCCAAATGGCAGGTCACAAATAGTAGATTACTGAGATATAAGTTTATACCTATCGTCATGCCTGTGCACTTTTTTGCATAAGTGGTTTTTCACAATTTTACAGGAAAGCAAAAAATCTAAATATCTTTCCTCAAAGTCAGTCGCTTCATTTCAAATTTTTGTACGCACTTTGGCAGCACAGAGCCTGCGCACTTTCTGCAGAGAAATTTGTGAGACAACTGTATAAGCATTTTGGATATTCCTTCAGATAATGTTATAATGGTTCGGTGTAGCTAAAAACAGACATCACCGTCGGTTGCGCCTTTAAAGTTTACATAAGAATAGATGAAAAATAAAAAATAGACAATTTTTCACTTACGCAAAAAAGTGGGTTGGGTGATATGTAGGAAATTGCCTATCTGGTCTCTCCGATGTACAAAAAGCTAAGATCCCATGATTTCACAGTAACAGTGTTTTCAGGAATTATCTTGCAGAGGTCAATTGATAAAATGGTCGCACAAAAGTTTGAAAAGACCATTAAACATGAAAAAAAATGAATGGTTGAATAAAAGAAACTCAGCACTTCACCTCTGGGGATATGATATGATGAGTCTTGTCGCGAAAAGCCATGATCATGGCTTTACTCAAAGAACCAGAGGCCCCTATCCCCAACACCCCTTAAGAGGAATCACAGGACTCAAGGAGAGGAATCTTAAGCAAAAAAGCAGAATCTCTCTCTCTCTCTCTCTCTCTCAAGCCAATGTGAAATTTCAAATCTCCATGCATGGCGGCACATGCCGATGGATCTTGCACCCGACCCATATTCCAATGTGCGCATCAATGATGATTAAAGCCTCTGACCATTGGATTTGGCTGTTTGAAAATTGTGGCAGAAGTTCATTGTCGAACGCAAATCTCGGACATCATTTTTTACTTTTTATTTTCTTTTGTAATTTTGTGAAAAGTTTAAAATGCAGAATATTGGCCATGAGTGCGGGATCTCGGAAGATTAATCGATTCCATGGTTGATTCTGCAAAATGTGGAAGGGTAGGAGCCTCTGCAGAACGCGAAGAGCTGATCGTGGCTCTACAAACCCATTGTTTCATTTTGTTTCCGAGAGCAGTTTTTCGTGCACCATTTTATGAAAATTAGGCCTTCATCCCTGCCGAAAGTATTAAATGGTTACAAAATGGCTTCAACTAGCGGATTCGACTCGCCTCACGAGCTGGACATCGATGGTCAAATATCAGAAGAATCTGTCGTGAAGACAGTGATACGATTGATGATGGTGAGTTGAATGCAGTTTCTTTTTTTCCCATTGATGTTTGTTATTAGTTTCAAACCATGTCTATTATAAATATGAAATAATATAACTCAAGCTGGTTGGTTACTGATGTCAAGGGTCAGCAAGGGGGCATCGTACGTGGCCTGATTTCTTTGTTTATGTTTAGGGTGGGTGTGGTAGTGGGCAAAGACGATTGTGTGGCTTAAAGTTACTTGTCTCTGTGTAAATTAATTTTGTTTTGCTTTTCTAATGAAAAAAAAAAAATTTTTGTCACTTTTTAAAAGAAATGTCATCATTTTCATAAGGTAAAAATTTCCCAATTTTTCATCACTAATGAGTAAATGTTTACTTTTATTTGTATTGCCACATCAATACCCTTTACAAAAATGTATAGTTATATGGGGTTTTATTGACAAATGTGACCATGAGGGTGTCATTTGTGAGCACCATGCGATCCATCTATTATAAGACCATTTGAACCCCCAATCTGAATGCTGCATTGGATTTTAGCTTTGCCCTAAGAAGGTTAAAATCCTTATCATTAAGAGTCTATAGTTAACAATCATCAGTGTCAAGTGAAATGAGTGATGTGTGAAAAGCAGGACGGGGCTGGCACAAAATGTGAGGAAGCAGAGTAAAAAATCAAAACAAAAATAAAACCAAAAATAAAAACCCAATTTAAACAAACTTGTAATCTGTATCTGTCATCTCTTTTCAAGGTAGAAAATTTTACATTGTCAACATTTATCCTTTATATTATCCTTTATATTATTCTCTATCAATAGTCTGTTTTGAGGGAAGGAAATCGAACAAGGTTTCAAGTTTATAATACAACATATTGTATGGAAGGAAAGACTGATGGTAAAAGAGGCTGAGGAAAAAGGAGAACAAGCTGATTGGAAAATATAGTCTCAAGGTCAGGTTTCAAGATCAATACTTGTGCATTGCTAGCTATGAATAGAAAAAGATAGCAAAACAAGGTACATCTACGTTGGAGTGACTCAGAACACCATACACATTGTCATTGGTTGTCTCAATTTTTTGTTGTTGTTTACATATCCATTTTGAATTTTTTGTTTAAAAACCTGATTTAAAAATAGTAACATTTTGTGAAGAACCAAAGTGTTGATTGTGAAAATGACATTGTATGTAGTCAAACGATGCTAGAAAAGTTCTCTATATGATAGGTTCAAACATTTCTTGATTTTAATATTTGTTTTTGTTTTTGTTTAAAAAAAAAAAAAAAAAAAAGCAAACACTTAGCACTTAATAATACCACTTACCTGAATATTCTCTAAGACCTGAAGGAAATGGACAAATGACTCAACCTGGTCAAAAGGAACTGCCGGACAACTTTCTTCCCTTTCAGCTGTTTCTTCATCATCTTCTATGGTTGAACTGTGAAGTTTAGGAATCATCTGTTTCTGGCGTTTGATCTTAAATTAAGAGATAAAAAAGTAAAACTCTAACCAAAGTGATCGCTGGATTAGCATTAAGCACCCAGAAGTATAAAAAGAGGCATCATCTTGTTGATTGCTTCCTTTAATTAAATCCATCCAACAGATCTTGAAATTTCCACACATGGTCAAGAGGGAAAAATATCAATCTGCTGTTATTGTCATAGTGTTCTCTTTGTTCATAAAGCTAAATCAGATGACATTTTGGTGCCTGAAAGCTGCCCATACCGTGACTCCCTGAACAAGAAAACCTTTCTCAAAGATTTCATTTGCTCTCAAGTTTTAACGTTCACCAAAACACAAAATCCTTCTACTCTCATAATTGCTCGTGTAAAAAGTGGGCCACCTTGTATTTGAAACCAGACAATTTGCTTGAATCTATCTAGATCCTCTGAGCTAGGAACCATTGGCACTTTGGCACTCTCAACATTGGCATTTGCTATCACTAAGTAACTGACACAATTGAGTATTGTATGAAGGCTAACGCAGTAGAGGAAGACAGAGAATAACTTTTATCGAATGTCTTAATTCGTGGGCAATACAGAATGGTAGCATCAATAGCCTTATAAGGCTAGCTGAAGACAGGTATGAGTGGAGGAACATGATTGCCAATGTCTGTTTCAGACACGGTATCTAAAGAAGAAGAAGATGACTTTATGCTTTGATTCAACCTCCAGCATATGACACAGTCAATTACATGAAATTTTAAAACTCCTGACTTTGTCATGTGACTGTGAGTTTCAGCTTGTTTTCAACAGTCTCAAAAAATGACAAGTGTTTCTGAGGGGTGTGTTGACTCACAAGACATCAACTATGCGTAGCAAGGGATTTTGCCTGTATATTTTGCCTATATCTGTAAACATATCCAATCCAATCCAATCCTTTATGCTGCAGCTTCACTAATGAAGGTAAACCTAACAATATGTAGTGTGGGTGCATTGGCATACTGTGTTTCAGTCGCACTGGATGTTTTGCACTGATGCTGTTTGTCTTTCTTTTAGTGGCAATATGCTCCACATTATGATGGTACTAGGGAAGAAGGGGTGGAGATGCCAGATGATTCAAGAAAACGGCACTTTATATGTATTTTCTTTCCTTGTGTTTTGTTCAAGTTGTGCCACAGGAATATGCGTCACCTCCCCTTTATGGCCTTTGGTAAAAATCCTCAGTTTTCTTCTCTCTACAACAAGTGTCCATTGAAAATCCTCCATAATTTTTGTCATGCTCTTTGTTGGTTCTTGTAGCTATTACAGACAAATTTTCACACTCTTCTTATGATCTTTTCTATTTTCTGGATGAATTGTTGTGTATATGAATTCCATACTCTACCGTTATTTTCCAATGTAGGCTGGACAAAGATATTGCAGCATCTTTGTTTTATTTACTGTGGACATGATGTCAGATTTCTTCTCAGAAAGCAACATGTGTTGTTAGCTTTTTCTTTTTTTTTAAAACAATCCTGTCCACATGCTGGTTACAAGACATTTTGTGATCCAAAGTAAGACCCAAGTATTCAGCTTTCAGCTTTTGGTAAATCTAGCTCTTCATTATAATGTACTGAATAATCATTTTTTATTGGTTTCAATTTTTTGTAATATGTATAACTTTGCATTTCTTTGATACAGATACAGAATGGAATTCCATTTTCCATTCTTTCTCCCATTCTTGCAGTCGATTGACATAATTTTGAATGATTTCTGTACCTCTCAGTGTTTTGATCTCTCTATGTAAAGATTGCATTTATATAGCGCTTTCTACCGTTCTATGAACAGACTCAAAGCGCTTTACAATACTTTATCCCCTAGCAGGCATATCCCCTGGGGAGTATACAATTTGTGCAACAACACCAGCCTATTGCTAGGTACTCATTTAACACCTGAGTCGAGTGAAGCAATTGGTGTAAATTTTCTTGCTTAAGGGCAAAAACACAAGTAGTCGCTGGCGGGAATCAAACCCTGGACCTCCGAGTCCCAAGCCGACGCCCTTACCATTGAGCCATCTGCAAAAAGCAATATTATTCAAACTTAAAGGATTATAAATGGGTTATGTTGTGGTGTATTTATAAGGTTTTCTCTTAGCAAAACTTAAAACTTACTGGCTGCATAAGAAGACGCTGTTTTTTTTTCTCATGTTCCCAAATGTTTTCTCTTGATCTGTGACCTTCACTGTTGTGTTTGTCAATGATGGAGATGATTGTAGATCGCCACAGACTATCATGAGCTTTGAAGAATGTCTGGAAGTGAAAATCAAGACAGGTATCTGTTTGTATTACAACAATAGACAAATTTATTGTCTCAAAGGGTAGTACACAAGAAAAAGTATTGAATATACCTACAAAAACAGACAAACATGGCGGTCTGCCCGGCCCATCAGAGACCAAATCTCAAAATTAGCCTCTGTAAATATTCAGTGAATATGAAATTACTCAGGCTACTCACCGTAGGCCTTGGTGGCTAAGTGGTGATCACATCTCGGGACCAGTTAATAATCAAGAGGCATTCACCATGGTCAGTACAAGCATGGTGACCACATGGGTTCAAGACTTGCTAGTGTGTGGTCAGGCTCATAACTGCAAGTCATCGACGAAGTGTCCTTACTTTGCTTACATCACTTGACTCTGGTGTTAATGAGTAGCTGGCCATTAAGACAATGCTACTGCAAGTCTTTTTTCTTAATGTTCTGTCTTGCTGTTGGTCAGGCGGTTAAAATGTCATCGTAAAGCACCGTGAGCATGGTTACACTGTGGAAGGTGCGCTATGTGAATGTCACCTTTACTTTACAAATGTTTGTTTATGATTAAAGTTCATTTCGTGTTATTCTAAATACGTTCTAAACACTCAAGAGTTGAATTTTACATATCAAATGCTCTAAAAAGGTACATTTAATAGTCCTATCTCAGGATTGCATTGGAAAAAAAAAACATTATCAATTATAAGAGTGCAATGGTATTCATACTGAATCCTGTGCCATGTATAGTATAATGTGTTTGCGTGTGTGTTAAGTTCTGTGTGTGTATTGTAATGTGAGCTCATAGAATTGCTGATTTTCATTGGCTTCACAATGCTTAAACTGTTCTCTCTTGAAAAGTTATACAACTCTCTCAATTCTTTCTTGTAAATACAATAAGGATTGTCTTATGAATCATCTGTGCATGTTTTAGAAAAAAGGTATGTTACACAACTTTATGATTTTTAAAAATTATGATTTAGATGAACCAAAAATAGGACAATTTCAAACCTCTACAAGGAGAAAGTGAAGCAATTTTTAATGTCTTTTAATCCATGGTCCGCGAGAGGAGTAATTCAAAAGACGTCCTTCGTGTACATTTAGTCAACTGTATTTGAACCCATAATTAACGGCCACAAGCCTTGAGAAAGTTTCATCTCTGACAATCATACAATGGACTCATGACCGGCTGCTGATCTCAGTCAGCATGACCTAGTGGTGAGGGAGGATAACTAAACGGAGTGGTCTAGCTGCACCATGTCTTGTAAAAATAGTTTGAGGTATTAGAGCACGATAAATGCTTTCTTTTGTGTAGACGACAAAGTGGCACCATCTTTTCGCACTGGCCAGGCCTTTTAAACGAATAGGCTAATTTAATCACTGGCCCTTATTTAGCATGTCTGAAACAAGCTATGCTTATCATTGGTTAGCGGAGTCTCAACAGGTGTCATCACAGTGGGCACAGATGGATCAATGGTATAGGCGGCAGAGATCCCGGGATCGATTCCCGCCAGCGACTACTTGTGTTGTTTTTTTTTCCTTAAGCAAGAAAATTTACCCTATTGCTTAACTCAATTCAGGTGTTAAAATGAGTACCTAGCAATAGGCTGGTATTGTTACGCAAAATGTGCTGCACTTTACAGTATACCCTTCAGGGGGTATGCCTGCTAGGGGATAAAGTATTCTAACGTGCTTTGAGACTGTTCGTAGAACGGTGGAAAGCGCTACATAAATGCAATTTAAAAAAAAAAAATTTTAAATGTTAGGCGGAGACCACTGTGCAAAGATTTTTCTCTTCATAAAAACATTTAGTCTACCAGCCAAGATGGAGAAGAAAAAAAGTCAAAGCATGTTCGTGTTACAAGCAATTTTTTTGCATAAGTCAAGAGATTATAGTCTACTGAATCGAATGCAACTGGATGATCCCATCACTTTTTCACTTTCAAGGTCACAATTCATGGTCAAGGGTCACAGGTCATTTTTTTCTTAAACACCTGGATTAATGGGGAATTGTATGCCCTTCTCAAAAACATACTAGCTAATAAAAATCAAAGTAATCTATAAAGAATAATACCTCGATTTAACATCTCGAGCCAATGATTCCCATGACAATATAACAGCATTACAGTGATCCATCAGTATTCCATACTTTTTTATGCTTCCCTTATAAGTAGTCAGCCTTAAACAGGCATACCGCACCATTCAACGCCTTTATTTCCCATGCACATGTTAATAAAATTATGTTCTGCAACAGTATGACTTTTGCTTTGAAGACAGGTAATGGGAGTATTTGTCTATCATTTATCTGTCCTTTATAATTAAGTATTGCCATCAGCCGTTTTGTTTTGTAAAGAGATTGTACTAATTTATATATTCCGCTATTGTTGTTTTCTTTCTTGGTCTATTCAAATAAACGAATAATTGTTGCTTTCTCTTCCTTTTCCTAAATAAACAGGAACCTTTATACAATTATTCATGGATATGACTATAAACTGAATCCTAATAAGCGCAAAAAATCATTTAATCTTGTACTTAAATTTAGGAGCGCCGATGACATTAAAGAACAAAAAAGGAAAACTTGAAAGTAACAATTCACAAAATGAAAAAGGTCTAAATAACAAACAAGGTATCCTCTCGAAGTAAAAGTAACAGTACAAACAGAACACCGCTGAAGTGGTCAAGACCAATTTCAATGATACGTCATTATTACTATATGTTACTCCATTCCATTCTTGCGTTCTCAGATTTCCTCGCTTCCCCAAATATCAAACAGTGAAAGGATCATCACTGTACCATAAAGCTTTGCTAAGTGCAGCAAAAACCATAAATCTTGCCCGAGAATGCCTCGTGTGTGTATATGTGTGTGTGTGTGTTTGGGGGGGGGGGGGGGTTGAACTAGGGGTCAGCCTTGTGCATTGAGTTGAAACGAAGAAAGCATGAAACACGGTATCACTCAAGCCCAGTTTCGAATTTTGTTGATTTTCAAATACAAATTCTGCCTAATCTAGAAACGTTTCTGCCGCTTTCATTAAGAATGCAGTAACAGTCAATTTTTTTAGAAAATCACTTTTTTGCATTTTTGGATTCTTTGTGACAAGATACATCTATCTATCTAATCAAATTATCAAAAATGTAATTAAAAGAGAAGATACAAGCATTTTAAATTTTTTATAAACGCAGTAACCGAAACCGGCGCCTAGTAAATTTCATGAAAACAACAGTAAGATCAGGATTTCATGAAGACCGCTGGATAATTGTCACTAGCGGGATGCGGGAGAGGTTTAGCCCATCACACGGTTGATCTGGTGCGCTCTAACGAACCATCACATGAATTCTTTGCTCTAATTGGTCCTTACATGGGACTGGATGAGCAAAGTGAGAAAAGTTAGAGAATGCACCAATGAAAATCGACATGAGCGGAGTTCTGAGTTCAAGATCCAGCAACCTTTAGAGAACTTTAAAAGAAAGACCGAATTCACAATATATCCAGTACAGACGAACTTTACTCACTACAAATTACAAATCCATCAATTCCGAATTCGAAAGTGTTTGATTAGAACTGAAATATGTGATACCGGCCCAGATCATGTTATGTAACAGAATCTTATTAAGTCAATCAAACTATATATATATATGTAAGGAAACAGCTTTCTTGATTGTTTTTGTTGGGGTTTGTGTGTGTGTGTGTGTGTGTGTATTTTGTTTCTTGGTTTTTTTGTGGGGGTTTTTTTTTTTTGCTTGTTTGTTTGTTGGTTTGTTTGTGTTTCTTTTATAATAAGGGCAATAGGAGGAAAGGAAAGGTTTACAAAACACAAAGCATAACATAAAAAAGCATACTTAGTTTGAAGGATGACACTGGAATTTGTTAAGGCGGCAAAGCAGGCATATTGAGTGCTGTTTGTGAGTCGTATGATCAAGAAAAGCAGAAATATGAAGTCTTTCATAACCCCATCAGAATTATGAAACAGTGCTGCATGATCAAATTTGGACATCTGATTGTGGTTTGTTGTTTTGTTTTTTGTTTGTTTGTTGTTGTGGGTTTTTTTTTGGATGGGGAGGGTTTGGGTTTCAATTGGTATATGGATAAAGTCCACACTCCCCACTTTGGGTCACTTACTTTAGAGTTTAGATTTAGAAAATGCACCCTAGACACAGGTAGATATTTTAAGTGTTTTAGAAGTAACTAGATGTTGAAGTTGTGTATGTGACAAATGACTTCTTTCGCCAAGAAATGCAAAAAACAATAGAGTTGAACTTTGAATTTTGGTTGACCCTTTCAGGTACTTTCTTGGATTGATATTCTCAACTTTTATTTGTTTCATACATAAATGTACACCCTAGTCTTCACAATATTTGTAGAAGCATGTGTTTCATAACATCTGCAGATACTGCCAGCCAGGATGCATAAAACAATTAGCTTTATGTGTTTATTGATTTACATTTTTTGTAGAGTAAACTGTTCCATTGCCAAAATGAAGCAGAAGCTTTTTCCCCTTACTAACCTCACTATACTTAATTACTTATTGACTAAAAAATTGAAATGCATCAATACTTGAGTCTAAATCATTCTAATGACCTTAGGTCAAGTATTCCACGGTCACAATGCGCATGGTAAGTTTTTGTTGGGTTACTAAATGAACTTTCTTTCTGTCTGGTCTGGTGTCGGTTTTTAATGGGATTTTGAAGGGTATGTTTTACTCTAACACTTGTATACATCTGATTTTTTAAAATTGACATAGATGTATACATTTCTTTATTTGCCAATTTCTTCGAACCTTTTCCTATCTGTTGCAGTCTGGAAAAAATGAAAGTTTTGATTTCATCATCATCACCATCACCACCATCATTATCATCATCATTATTATTATTATTATTATTATTATTATTATTATTATTATTATTATTATTATTATTATTA
>JAOYNN010176684.1:0-10984 GCA_025770095.1 Goniobranchus kuniei
CTGCCGAACGAGGGATTTGGATCTGATTCACAAATCCCCTTCACGTTGTTAACTGATTTCATTTCTGGGTTTTGGTCCATGATATTCTTAGGAATTTACAACAGTGTTTTCCCCTTGCCTACTGCCGGTTTGTGTGCGGGCTCTCCGCTAGCCTTTGTTTTACAACTAACCCACATGGCAGTGGAGGGTCTGTGGATGGCCGTTGTCCTGATTAGAATCATCCAGCCTTTGCAGGTCTTATTTTTAATCCTACTGGGTCCCACTACCCTCCTCATCAAGATAAACTGACGGGGTTACCGGTTTAGTCGCCGATTGCCCGACGGATGTAGTTTAACGTCGTACCCAGGACCCAGAAAATAGGCTAGAATTAATAAACAGTTACTCAGAAAACATCCTTCAAGATATTGGACATGGAGATCCCCAAACGGCGAAGTAAAGAATCAGATAGACGTTATTTTGACAACACAAAAAATGTAATAACAAACTGTGAAGTAATAACAAGGGTAAACAGTGCGATAGATAACAGTATGGTTCGCACTGAAATATGTTTCATTGAGAAACTGGAAAGACTTAATTGGGTACAATTAAGAAAGCCAATAGAAAAAAAGAAACAACACAAAAAAGCAGAGAAGAAATTATACACTTTTAAATTAATATCCTGAACAGATCTGATCGGCTACAAGAGAAACACCTGTCCATCAATACACTAAATACAATCGTAAAAGAGGAAATATGTAACACACAACAAACAGTAAACAAGAAACGAGAGGATGAATGTCAATAAGAAAACGAAATAGAGGTACCTAGACAGGAGATGAAAAGAGATTTGGCAAAAGGAAAAGCAAACACAACATGACAATATCGAATACTAGGAACTGAGCAAACTAGTGTAGGAGAAACGAAGAATTAGAGCAAGGAGAAAGAAGACAGAGCTCGTCCAGACAATTTTGGAAAGTGGCAAAGGACCAAACGAAAATCATAAATACGGGAACAAAAGAATAATATCAAGCATGGTAAATGAAAAAGGAGAAATAATCAGAGATAGTGAAGGCGTTTTCTAAAGAAGGACCAAAATTTCTACACACAGTTATACATTCAAAGTCTCCCAACTACCAACAGCAATACGAAAAGCAACAAAAACCGAGAAGAGATACCATCCTTTACAGAATAAGAAATAAAGAAAACGATAAACATTATGAAGAAAGATAAAGCATTAGGAATAGAAGAGATAACAATCGACATCCTAATGGTCGGAGGGAAATGTGCACTCGAATATCTCACCAACGCATATAATGAAATATTAATAACTAAAAGTATACCAGACTGCTGGAATGAAGCAAAAATAACAATCCTTTACAAGAAAGGTGACCCCAAATATATAAAGAATTATAGACCGGTAAGCCTCCATTCACATAGTTACAAAATATTTACAAGATTATTAAAACACAGGATGGAAACCGTTCTAGATGAAACCAAGAAATGAACAAGCTGGATTTAGAAAAGGATTCTCAGCTGTTGATTCTCAGCTGTTGATCACCTTTAGGGAATGAACTAAATAATAGAGAAAACAAATTAGTTCAACCTCCATCATTGCATTGGGTTTGTGGATTACGATAAAACTTTTGAATCGATTGAACATTTTGCCATTTTCGAGGCCCTCAGAAATATTAACATCAATGAAAACTACATTGAAATGCAAAAAGAGATATACGATACGAATAAAAACAGGTGTCAGACAAGGAGACACTATATCCCCCAAACTATTCAATGCAGCTGTACAGGAAATTTTCAAGAAGGCCAAATAAAAAAACGGCATAGGCATACAAGAAAAAGAACTGACAAACCTAAGATTTGCTGATGATGTCGTGTTATTCACAGAAAACACAAAGCAAATGAAAAAACAACTAAATGTCTTAAATGAGGAAAGCAAAAAGAAGGCCTAAAAATACACAGAGGAAAGACAAAATTTGTGACCAACTATGAAGGGAAGGAAAACGTAAGGATAGAGAACGATGCAATTGAGAAAGTTCAACAATACAAGTATTTGGGGCAAACAATTTATCTAAAAGACACAACAAAACAAGAAGTAATGACAAAGATAAAGTCGGGATGGAGATGTTTCAGGAAATATAAAGATATTTTACAAGACAAGAAAATGCCAACAACGTTAAAGAGAAGAATATTTAATCAATGCATACTCCCAACACTAACATATGGATCCAGACTTGGTCTGTTAAAAAAACACCCTCAGCAAACTAAAAACAACGCAGAGGGCTATGGAAAGAAAACTGATGAACATAAAAATCAGTGATAGAATATCATGCAAAGACATCAGATGCAAGACAAAAATTATAGATATTAAAACAAAACTGGAAAAGGGCAGGACACGTGGCAAGAAGAGAAGATAACAGATGAAGTAAAAAAAATGTACTGAATGGAAACCAGAGAGAGTTAAAAGAGCAAGAGGAAGACCACAAACTTATGAAAAGGTGACATCGTAAAAATAGAAGGATAACAATGGATGGAAAAAGCAAAAGACAGAGACTACTGGAAAACATCGACAAAGTGTTGCATCCGACAATGGATGGATGCAGCCTGAGGTAAAGGTAAAAGGTTTGCTGTTTTAGCACTCTTTAAAATTCTACATACCGGCATGCTGGTTAAACGTAAGAGAGAACCCAGGAGTAGTAGAAAGTTTCACATGAAAAATCTAAATGGAGACATGAATCATATACGAAAAGGCCAATCGATCACAGAAATCAGCAAACTGAAAATGAAATACAACAACAAACAGCAACAAACAAACAAAACAACTTTTGAGCCTACAAAAATTTTACGCATTTTTGCCTACAAAAATATACGCAATGTTTTCGTCAGAATAGTCCTCAACAGACTCCACATTCTCTGAAGGTGAAGTTACTATGACTAGATATGAGGCCAGTAAGTCCATCTTTTTCCGCATGCCACATGGGATAAAAGAGTGCTTTTTACTAGTGAGATCAGAACATCTGTCTTTGAAGAAAAGCGCATCAATGACAAGGCGCTGAGCCACTAGCAAGTAAAGGAGAGACTGAGTTCCGGTTCCCAGCCTGGTAAATTCCAAATAGGCCAGTAAAAATGGACTGAAAAAGTGGTTAACACGGACTTGAAAGATAACAACCAAATTTTTATGCAGAAATGTTCCTTAGGTTGTCTGGTACTGCAAATAAAAAAAATTCAGCCAAAATCGACCTTTGGGGAACATGCTTACTATTTTGGAGGTCAAAAGGTCACTTTTTCAAATCGGTCAAAATGATATTTCGTTAGTGTAGCATTAAAACCGTTGTCAAATGAAACACCAAAATGCTTTTAGTTTTAAAATTGTCCGAATAGTTTTTTTTTTGTTTTAATAGCATTTTAAAACTTTGAAAGATCAAGGTCAAAGTCAAGGTTTTTCTATTCAAAAAGGGACAAATAGTTCAAATATTGCCGTGTTTGGTATGAAATTGATCGTCTAAATGAGACACATCCAGAACTGATGTTCTTTTTGTAGTTTAGATATTGTGTAAGGTGGCATAACATGATGGCGAAATGTTGATATCAAAATATGATTTTCACAACTGCTACGGGCTCGTTTTGAATGGTTTTATTCTACACTTCGCACATTTTTCCTATGCAATAATATACTGTTGTTAATACATTTAAAGATGCCTTTTATTAACAAGATGGCGATGTGGGAAGGGGAGGGAAGTAAAATCGACATCATATATGTTTTGCTACCCATTCAAACCGGATAACAGTCAAGAATTCAAAAAGATGTTCGTTTTGACGCTGGTTCTGGACGCTGGTTGTAAGCTTATTGAAGGCAATAGACTTCAGGACTTATGGAGAAATGCAAATAAATAGAATTGGGACAGATACAATCCCAAATCCTGAATTTTCTACAGCACTAGAAATTCAATTCCTACCTATCTTAGGATTTTGGAGCAAATATAATCCAAAAATATGTATGCTCTTTAGCATTAGATACTCAATTCATACCTACCTTAGGATTGGGGAGCAGAGAAAATCCAAAACCTTGAATCTCCAATTGCTCTAGACACTCAATTCCTACCTACATTAGGATTTGGGAGCAGAGAAAATCCAAAACCTTGAATTTCCAATTGCACTAGACACTCAATTCCTACCTACCTTAGGATTTGGGAGCAGAAAAAATCCAAAACCTTGAATTTCTAATAGCACTAGACACTCAATTCATACATACCTTAGGATTAGAGAGCAAATGTAATTCAAGAACATGAATGTCCTTCAGCGCTAGATACTCAATTCGTACCTACCTAGGGATTAGGGAGCAGATAAAATCCAAACAATTGAATGTCCTATAGGACTAGACTCTCAATTCCTACCTAACTTAGGATGAGGAAGCAGATTGATAAAATCCAAAAACATAATTTTGTTTTCAGAAGCCGGCATAAGCCTGGCTCGGATCCGGATCCTTTGGACACAACGGCGTCCGTTGTACCTTACCACCACAGCGTTTTTCAACACATGAGAGAAATAGGGAAATCAAAATACAAAATATTTACCTTACAAAAGATATGCAAACGTAGGATTTGCCTGGTTGGAAAGGGAAATTGAAAGCAATCAACGTGTCTATAATGTCCTTGCGACGCAAGTTGAGCAGCCTGAAAACAGAAAAATGGCATAACATTTTAAAGGGACTAAATTGAAGTGGACAAAAAGGAATGGAACATTTTTCAATCGGAATTGCACATTTCAAATTATGGACAGACAGGAAACATTTATGTCATCACCTTCCTTGGTCAGGGTAAGAGTACTTTCCTGTACCAGTCATTTCCAATTAAATTAAATTCAAATAGCTATACTGATCCGAAGGAGAAAGTATGTTTCTGTGTCACATGCTCATAAATAAATATTAATAAAAATTCAGGCAAAACAGTCACTTGCTATTTAGATGGACCGAATACTTTGTACACAAGGGGCGGTTGAATAGCCTGGGTGGCTACTGTGTGCACCGTTTGGGCTTAATGGCCATGTCTTACTTATGATGTGTTTTAGACAGACGATACAATTTGCTGGTGAGAGACCATCCTTCAAGAGATTGTCAAATTAGGACTCACCGTGAAAATATTTAAACACACTCAAACGTCCTGAAAGATAGAACATTCAAAGTAAAAGTAGGCGATGTCCAGTCACGAAAAATATACCCAAGAAACGGCATCTCTCATGAATCGGCCATATCACCCCCTCCATTTAGTATTCTAGTTAACTATATGAGTGAGGAATCAATGACCTGAAAACCAACTTGTCCCAGTTCGCTGACCATTCTGCAATCTGGCAAAATAGGAAGGAATGTTCCTCAAACCGTAACTGAACTCCAACCAGTACTAGATAACAAATAAACTGTATAGCCAAATGGAGCATGAACATAATACAGAAAAACAATAGCCACTACACTCTTCTGTAACCAATCCCGATCACCACCAAGAACAGACCAATACAAACAGTCCAATTAACCAAATTCCTAAACGTGACTGTATACAACACATTGTCATGGAAAGAACATATAGATAATTTAACAAGCATATGCAAAGTATGCGCTACATAAAAGTAACAGGTTGGAACGCATCCGAAACGTGCAGGGGGAAACCTCATTTGTTACGCATTCTATCCGACTTACTTCTCAAAAACCATTTAGAGTTAAACAATACCCATTACCTGTTCATTCTATTGATTCAGTAAATAAGGAAATTGATGAAATGTTGACATGTGGAATTATTTAACCAATTCTCCATATTCATCACCAATTACAGTGGTCAAGAAAAAAAGATGGAAAAATTAGACTGTGTATGGATTTTCGTAAGCTTAACACACTAACAATTTTTTTATGCAGAACCTATTCCTCGTTTTGATGATTTATTGGTCTAGCTGAAAAACGCTTATTATTTTTCAAAATTTGACTTATCTAAAGGTTACTAGCAGATTCCTATTTCAGATGAAGACAAGAAATACACAGCTTTTCAGACAAGAAGAGGTCTGATGGAAATTAATTTGGATGCCTTTTGGGTTGTCCACAGCTGCATGCACTTTCCAGAAAGCAATGCAAAAAGTGTTCTTACATTGTTCTTTTGTTTTGATTTATTTTGATGATATATTGGTTTTCAGCAAAACTTGGGAACAACATGTTCCACGTATTCAAAAAGTGCTTCAAATTCTCTGTGATAACGGTTTAACAGAAAAACCAACAAAAAACATATTTGGGATCCAAATGCATTAATTTTCTTGGTCAAGTGGTTCCCACAATCAAATCAAACCTGATCCTACAAACGTTGAAAAAAATTGAAAACATCAAAATACCAAACACTAAAAAAGATGTCCAAAGGTTACATATTCAACTTTATAAAGCATTCATCGGGGCAAAATGAGGCAATGGCAGCGTCACCTATGACTCGACCCTCCCCTCCTATATCCTATATCAATAAAATTAAAGGCATCCAAAACTAGTGCTGTGGTCTGTTTGCAATCACAAGCCTGTGTTGTAAGCCTCACGATCAAAGCACAACACATAAGCCTCTACAACAAGCCTATCTGATGTTTGAAAGTGAAACTAGTCTTTAGCTTAGGCTAGAGAGGGTCTAGATCGCCTCGCTCTCCGTTTGGAAGACCTATCTGCATCCAATAGGCTAGAGACGAGTGTGGGCAAAATAGGCCTATGGGACGGCAAAGTGTGGTCGTGGAGTCATGCGAAATATGTAGACTACCAGGACCTATACAAGCCTGTTAAGCCAAATAAGCCTATAGCTTGATTGTTTTATCATTGTTTTGTAACTCAGTTGTGCGAGAGGCTTGCTGTGTGGCACTAGGCCCAGTGGCTTGACTGTCTTGATGTCTTGTCGTCTAGCCTGTCAAAGATGCGAGTGAGAGGTTTGCTGCGTTCCGATGGCACTTACGCAGTCTACTTCCTGCCTAGGGTGGTAAGCTCAGCCACGCGGGATGGAAGACGACGACTGGGCACCCACTGTGTTGTAACGGGTTGTCAATAACAAGCCTGTTTGCAAGCCTCTGGCATGAGGGGCTTGAACGTTAGCAACACGCTGTATTAAACGGGACCCAGCTCTATCCTAAACGAAGTGATGCGAATAATAACAAGCACATGCAAACCCGACATCCTGCAAAGCGCTAACGGTAGCACTGGGAATTCCCCCACTTATCTAAGGAGGAAACAACTCCTAACAAATTATTGGACACAAATAAAGGGACATACGCTACGTCGTCATTCGACGGAAAGAAATACAGCAGAAAAAAACTTGCACGCAAACGCTTTAGGCGAAAACAATACTCGGCGGGATGGAGGTTCATCCACACTAGAACCACTAAGCATAGCGCCCACTCAAATACAGAAGAGCTTTCCTTGGGAACTTACCACACCTCACTCACACATCTCCCAACACCAACACATCAACAAAACTACAGACCACTCACAAGAAGCCAAAATCCTGGCTGTTGAAATAAAATTAACAATCAGTACAGGAAAACATCATGAGCGATCCACACGGACGGTAGTAAATACCAAGATGAGATGGCAGGAAGGGCATTTCACATCACTCACTACAAGAAAACAAAAACATCCAAACTCACGACACACACATCCATCATGACAGCAGAAATGCTAGCAATAGAGAATGCCTTGGGGAAAATCCTAGACAATCCACCAACGACAGCTACAATTTCCACAGACTCAGTTACATCCATACAAACAATACAAGAGGATACAGAAGCTGTAGCCCCACATAAAAGAATGGGTACTACATCACTGCACACAACTGGCAAGGATAGGATGTGGTTTAACACTTGACTGGATCCCTCTCATGTGGAGATACAAGGCAATGATATACCTGACCAATCCACCAACGAGGCAGAACAACAAGCAGAAGACCTTAGATGTTAAACAAGCAAAGCGAAAATCAAAAGAAACAAGGCATACATACTGCAGCAATTGCAAACAGAATGGAAAGAGAGGAAGCATGCTAAACTAGCTCACCAAATCCTGCCTGAAGCAGGCACCAAATTAAAACTACTCGACAATTACAAAGTCCCAATCAATAATAGCAACAACACACTTACATTAGGCACAGCTAGATTCATATGGGGAGAACCCATGTGCGAAATTTGCCCAAACAGCTTCCAACATTATCTAGAAGGAAAAGAATATCCGCAGCATACTCAATAAATAATCCTTCTTTGATACACGTGTATCGCCATCCGGATAGCCTTTTAAACAAACACTATGCTGAGATTGAATGTCCTTAGGGCATTCGCAAGAACCCTTAGAGCGTACATTCTCAATACCCAGATGCCAATATAACACCGATGTGAGAAGGGTCCCGTCTGCAATACCTACGTGCACCAACAGGCGATCCCAAATAGACACCTTCCCCCACTAGCGGCAGAAACAACGGACAGATTAGCTATCTCAACAGTCACGGAAACCGGAGCTGGGGGATCAGGTAGTCAAATTGTAAATAGTAGAAATAGGCGTTCTGCAAGCCTCAAAGAAGAAGTGCGATAAATACACAATAACAGGTTCGTAAGCCGCAATGAAAGGTGCGACTAACCAACTAACACCCTCAGAAAAGGGAGAAGACCGAACTACCCCTTTTTCTGAACTTCTCTATTTCTCAGGTGAACTGATGCTCCATGCCACAATGACAAGAACGGACGATTCTTGAAGCCCTATCATGTACAAGACGAGAAGGGAATTGAAACTGAAATATAATTTATTTATTATGTAAGGCCGTTGCCCTAAATTACAACAGATGTTTTGAATGTCCTATTCAAAGCGTATATGCTCATGTATAATACACACACCAAACATTTATACATCAATGTTAACATTACTGATATGTAGCGTGAATACGCAAGGCATAACAACAGAGAAGCTGATTACATTACATAATGTGGCAGAAATAATATCAGTAGGTGGGGGTGAGACTTCGCTTAATAAATCTCTATACTCTATATTCGAGAGGAAAGTAGGGTGACAAGACAAGAGCCACGTGATCCTGAAACCCCTAGACACCTGCTATGGGAGGAGTGAAAGGCAAACAAGACCGGAAGAGCCAACATCGAACCAGACGGTGGAAACCTTTGCACATCCACTATGGGACGGGAGGAAAGTGGGCTGGATCGAAAAACAAGGATTTGACAGAGGAATGACAGGACTGCAGGGTACTGGACGCGCTACATCCAAAATATTGGTGGAAGGTGAAAGATTTACCCGCCCAACTAACCAGAGAACAGTGATGGGGCGGGCTGAAGCCCAAATTCCCGTTGGGGAGAAAGGTTGACAAGACAACCAAGTATGACGGACCCACGGACAGTTCGACAACATCAACGCGCCAAGTCCCCAAGAGGAGGATGTCAAATCATCTTAGGTGCAAGGAAAAAAAGTTCATTAAGCCAACATCATCAACCCAACTGAAGGAGAGATCAGGCACAACACCGCCTGGTTAAACAACCACATTCTCCCACGCTGAAGACTGCATGTGCCCGCTAAAAACAGCAAGAAATACGCAATCAACAGACATACTTCGGAAGTCTGGCCAGCAGGCACTCAGCTAAGGTCCAAAGACAACAGCTATGGAGAATCTACCGCAGCCACGACGTGGGTGGTGGAGGCAAGGACTCGGGCGCAGTTGACAGCAAAAACAAGACAACAGTCGGACGGGAGCCCTGCCAAACCCAAGAAGCGGTTGCGTGAGGTTAAGGACCCGTCCAATCGTCCAATCTTGCAAGAGCGGAAAATAACGGCGAACGTGAAACCTAAACGTCCCGTGATGCTGCCGGGAACCGCAGGTCACGTGAGAGAATCAGCTCTGAGGTAAAAACAGCATCATTGGTCCAAGCCGACAACCAGCAAAACTTATCTGATACGCAACGGAAAAGCATGGATTTGCTTAAAAGCTCTCCGGTGAGCGAAAAAAACCAACCCGCACCTACCAATGTAATCATATCCAGGTTGAACGAGGTTGAAACATTTCTATACTCAGATCTTTAGGGAAAAGGAAAAACAGATCTTCTTCACATTTCTTTGGGGTCTGCCTCTGCCTCTCTTGCCATTTGGGATCCTCTTAGTGCCATTCTGGGCTGGCCTGCTGGCGCCATTCTAATCACATGACTTTAATAATAATACATTTTCATCAGTGTTGGAGAACTTATTGCAAGATAGATACCGCTGATGTTTTTTATCTACACAACCTTTTTCGCGGCGCTCGACTATAAGCATTATTGTATAGTCCGTTTCATGCAAAAATATCAACATTTTTTGAGCTGTAATTTTTTAACCATTTGATGTTGCGTTTTGAAATTTTGGAATATTACTAACTTTAATTTGTCTTAACTCGTAATAATTTTTTCACACCTAAGCGGTTTGTCGACTCATTACTCGTATAAATTTTGGCAATTTTGTGTCTTTCTGTGAGTGCGTCTATTTGAAGTTTTAAAATGAAGTTTTATTTAGTCTGGAGGACGGTTTTATTTTTGTTGTGAGTTGTAAATGTGGGTTTCCGTTTTTATTTTCATTACCTAAATTCAGCATACACCGTGGACAGCACTCCCACCCCTGTCTAATCACTGACACCCCCACCCTACCCCATTGAATAAGGAAATATAGACAGAAGGGACAACAGGATGAATCGGGTGTCTTCGGAAATCATTTTGTTTTCACGCGCCGTTGTCTTTGTTGACAGGTAAACAAACCACATGAAAACATACAGGGTATGGAAGAATACTGCAATGGCATGAGCTATTCTGCATTGTATTATTTATACGCCTTTGTAGTAGGCCCAGTACATTACAGAATCGAACTGGATCTAGAGCTATATATCTAGATCTAGAGCTAGATCTGAACTAGATTCTAGGCTGGGCCCTTTCTTCTTCTTCTTCTTCTTCTTCTTCTTCTTCTTCTTCTTCTTCTTCTTCTTCT
>JAOYNN010176795.1:0-10981 GCA_025770095.1 Goniobranchus kuniei
ACACTTGTGAAACGCTTCGAGCACATAGTGGATTTAGCGCTATATAAAAGCTCACTACTTTTTTTGTTTGTCTTGTTTTTGTAACACAAGAAACAACCAAACAACTAGTGGCATTGGTGTTCTCTAAATTGGATTGTTGTAAGTTGTAATGCACTGCTTTTTGGCATTACACAAGAAAAGCTCAGACGTTTGCATGTCGTGCAAAACAATGCAGCCAGGCTGGTGTCTGGCAAGCGGAGGTATGTTTCTGCATCGCCTCTGCTTGCTAAATTACACTGGTTGACAACTGAGAAAAGGATCAAGTTTAAAGCAGGTGTACTTGTATATCACCGCCTTGAAAATTCAGCCCCACCCTATCTTTCAGAATTGATAAGAAATTATTCCGTTCCTAGAACTCTGCGTTCATCCTCCGACCAAAATTTTTGGCAATTCCCCGAATCAGAACAAAAGCAGCAACTCGATCCTTTGCTCACTTTGGTCCCATGACATGGAATGCCATTCCACATTGCATTAGAATGCTGGGAACCATTGATGGTTTCAAGAAATGACTGAAGACCTTTTTATTTTAATGTCAACACTATTTACTGAATATTACTTCTTTTTAGCTATTGTCAGTGATTTTAAGCATTTTATGTTATTTTTTGTGTATGTATGTAACATTTTTACTCTAATGTAAAGCGCCCAGAGCTCGTTGACATGAGATGTGGTGCTATATTAAGTGTTCACTATTATTATTACTATTATTATAATTTACGGATTTGTTATTTAAAAACCTTTGTTTGACACTATTTTCATTCCTTTTCATCACATGGTTATTGATTCACAATACATCAAACAAATGGTGCGTTATTTTTGGGTGTAAGTATGTTTTGATGTTTCAATTTTGTGTCGAAAAATAGTTTTTGAGTTTTTGTTTGTTAGTTTTTTAAACGTTTTTTTGCAACTTTATTAATTCTGCTGCCTCTTAAATGGCATCTGTATTAGCAGGAAAGTCTTGATTTTTCATTTTCTTTTCTTCTTTCATTTTTTCAGGCAAGGTGGTTAAGTACAAAGACCTACACAAACAGACGCAGGTATTTTTGTGCAGGAAAAACAGTGGGTAGGACAGTTGAGGAATAGGTGTGGGCTGTCCTCGAAGACATGGTGGAGGCGGACGCTGGGACCCGCTACATGGTGTTTGCTTATGTCAACTCTGTAATCATCTGTTTTCATACAGACATCCCACATGAAAAGACTGCTTCAGAACTATCCCTGATGGATTGTACATAAACAACACAGTTTGTTTGAATGCATTTCTTCATTTTTCTTTGTTTAAGGTTAGATTCTTCTTTTGTCTCAGTCAATCCATGACTTGAAGCAAATTTTCAGCATGATTTTTTCTCTCATGCCATATACACAAACATACAATACCAGGGATATTATCAAATATTTGAGAAATCCCATTGTGGTATTTTTCTGGAGCTGAATTTACTCCCATAATCAGTCACTAATGTAGTAGAACATGAAGGTAACACACTCAGAAATAGTGACAGCTTGGAAATAGCGAGTACAATATAAATCCCTGTTTTTTTCCCTTATTTGAGTCAATATATTAAGCATGAAAGTAGCCAGTATGAGTAAAGAGGTCAACTCCAAAACAGCAAATATAAACTCTCCCAGCCCCCAAGCCTTAGGACTACGTAGGATAATACAATCCAAGAAATGGACTAAATTTGCTTCTTTTCGTTTCTCATCTTTTTCATTGAAACAAAAGATTAGGCCCGTGCAGTAAATGGCCTCACTTAGCCACGGAGTGGAATAAGGAGGGTGGGACAGGAGGGTCATTGAAGTTGGAGAGTTGTTGAGGTTAGGTTAGGAAAGTGGGATACATGTACATGTAGGCCTACATAGTATGTCGATGCTGCAGAATCTAGATCTTACCTACGATAGCCTAGCCAGCCCTAGGCTAACACATAGGCTACGATATCAGGATTGAACTGAGATGAATTTTACACACATAGTGTGTACAAACACACATAACACACAGGTGTAGTGGCAAAACTTTTCCTGTTATCCTTCCTTTTGACTAATAGTTATTGTCTTGTCCAGTGCACATCGTCAATATTCTAAGTCAAAGCCTAGCCTATTCATTAATTTGTTTCTTTTGCAATTATGGACAATATTACAACTTTTTCTTCAAGCTACTGAGTAGCATTTCACGACTATTTTAGGCTGCTCGTTAATAGCAAGAACTTGGAAATAACGAGTAATTAAGGTTAGACCCGTCAAATTTGTTATTTTGAGTTCCACTGTATCTTAGAAATCCTTTCAGAGTGGAAGATGTTGTAATCTCCCTTGCGATACCCTCTTCAAGTTCAATTTGATGAAAAGCATCTTTCAGATCCAGCTAAGAGAAACAAGTAGTGTTACAATAGTCAAGGTTTGATAACTCACTTCGCTTAATAATAACCTGCTGTTTTCATGAAGTGGAATTTTTTTTCTATTTAAAACACCCATCTTATAACCTGAATCCCAGACCACAACTTCTTCTAATAAACCTGACCTTTTTCAATGTGCAAGTAACATGACAATAAATATTCAAAAGATTTCACAAGCTACAAAGTGCATCTAGACAAGCCATTGTCCGACAAAATGCATGCAGCTCACAAATGCAATGAAAGTAATTGCCCTACCCTTATTCTGAATCATTGCATTGTGACATCTACAGTTCCAAACAAACATGAGGCAATGAAAGCCAGATTTGAGTAGGAGATCATGGAAAAATATGAAACATATTGTCTGTAACATGATAAAAAAGTAGAGATCATCACAGCCATAAACAAAATATTATTCTATCATGTGGAGTTGCTGACACCTCATGCATATGAGTATTATTGGTTGATAAAACTTAGGAAATGTATGTTGATGTTAGATGTGCAAACAAGATGCTTATGTACCACTGATAATTAGCAAAACGAATGTTTAGCTTATTCACACATTCAAATATCTTGGTAACCAACTTGATCACAGCCATCTTCTTCATATAGGCGCTAAGCTTGGCAAGTCAACCTGTCTTCTGCCACTGTTCACAAAGTTTTAAGGAACCGGGACCATGGGGCAGGACTTGGTTTTTTCCACTGGTTCCAACATTTTTAGAGCATGAGGGAGACGATATTGTAGATAGAACTTTTTTCAGCGACGAAGCTTGGTTTCATCTTTCTGGCTTTGTGAACCGCCGACAGAATGATAGATTTTGGGCTAATCAGAACCCACTTTTGTACCACGAGAGGCAATTACACGACCTAAAAGTAGTGTGGTGTGCTATGAGCCGGATACATATTGTTGGTCCTGTATTCTTCCAAGGAACCATTAACACGCAATGGTATCAAGACGAAATCTTGATGCCTTTCGTATCTGAATTGCAGGAAGATGAACTCTTTGGTGGATGGTTTCATAATGATGAGATTTTTGGATGGCATTTTTGCAAATCGGCTGATTTCTACTGGGCTCTGGCCTGCTAGATCACCTGATTTGACTACGCTGGATTTCTTCCTGTGGGGTTATTTGAAAAGTCGGGTTTATCAAGATCACCTGCAGACAATAGCAGAGCTGAGCAATGCCGTTTCTGATGCCATTCAAAACATCAATGCTGATATTCTCCAAAGAACAATCATGAATTTGATTTGGAATGTAGAGCAGTGCGTCTCTCATCGCGGTAGTCATTTTCAGCACATTAATTAGTGAGTAGATTTAGTTTAAGGCCTACTTTAGAGCAGAAAGACATTAGTCTAGAACAGAAGCTCTGAATTCATGAAATAAAATAAACAGGAATGAAGATCATAGACTGAAATTCGCTGTATTGCAATGGGAACGAGACAACTTACAGACCATTTTGATGGTCATCATAAATAAAATAGTGTTTAATACTGACATTTGGTTGTGACAAGGTATGATTTACAGAGAGAGTGTGTGTGCATGCATATGTGAGAGCAGTCAGTGTGTGTGTCTGAGTGTGTGTGAGAGAAGGTGCCCGGAAAGGAGGGGGTGGGGGATAATGATGCACAATGAAGTTGAGATATGTGCGTGAGATGACAGTACTTGATATGAAGGTCAATAGGCGCATGTGAGTACTGTTTAGTTATCGTAGCGAGTTGCATGGCCAAAGGGACTGGACTGGAAGGGTGGATGTGTAGGGAAGGACGTTGCAGTGTATTGAATTGCTGACAAAAGTCACCACGGATTGCTAGCACAACTCACAACCCTATAATTTAACGTGCCAATGCAGTCTACGCACTTGACATACTCACTGTATAAAAAGATTTTTAATGAGTCAATTCTCTGTTATGTCATTCTGTTATAATATTTTGTATATATGTACTGAGAGGCAAAAGAAAGTATCCACTTACTGAAACGAGCATCGCATCCATTCTAATTGACCAAACTTCACAGGTGTTATGTTTCGTATGTGTTTAAAAGGCATACAGAATGTCAACGCCTGGATTCAAAGAAAAGTTAAATTTAAAGGACTTAAACCGACTAACCCCCATCCTGCAGTATATGCATTATACTTAACAAATTCCTTTTGCATGACTTTCATTTCACCCCAGTGTCTTAAAGTTTCATAGAAAATTGAAAATTTGGAAGGATTTCTCATACCAAACTTTTTTCTAGACCAACCTGTATGTATGTATACATATCTGCCTACATGGTGTTCCTGGCACCAGTTGAATTCAAGTTCTTCCATATCAATGAGTTGTTTTTTATTTATTTATTTATTTATTTTTTTAAAATTGTTCTTCATACATTACTGCTAACCTTTATTACCATGTAAATAAGACAGTTGGAACACCTTCTCTACCTAAAAGCAAAAGGTTTTATTTTGTAACAGTCCGGTGTTAAAATGTTTCATTTCTTATCAGGAGTGGGAGTTAATAAATGTCACATTAGATACCTCACAAATTTTTCATCACATGCTTTCATATGTCTGAAAAATATCATAGAAAGCCCAGTCCACTTTTTACAACCAAAACAGCATTTTTTATGTGGGAAAAGGGGATGTTTGCAAGCTGTTTGCTTGCTTTTGGTTTTTATCATCACTGTTAGTAGACAAACAAGTGTAAGAAGGCCATTTATCATTTTGCTGTGTTTAAAACATTGCATGCTCACATCAGCAAGCACAAAATTCGGTTATAATTCCTACAGTCGAGTCCATTTATAACAGCCTCAGTTATTACAGGAACTCGGATAAAACAGTGACAAATGAAATCCCAGTTTTTTCTCTCTATAAGTTTAAGTAATAGGAACATAGGTTATAACAGCACTAACTCGGATATAACAGGGATCCTGGGGCTTGCAAAATTGTATACGATCAATCAAAATTCTCTCAACAAAGGCGTTTCGCCCTTTTGTGAGTCCGAGTACGATTACTTGCTTAAACACAAAAGTACAAACACACACTCAATGCACTGCACACATCGTGACTAAGGGGATGCATCTCTTCTTACCCAACTTTCACACTCCTATGTGTGTGACCGCCATGTTGTTGAACACAGTGATTGAGAGTCGACAGTGCTATGCAAGGTGTGATTATGTGATTACTAGGTAGAGGCCCGCTGAAATGGTTGCTGACTGAAACTGGTGTGCTTGCTACAAACAAGCGTGTTCATTTCACACACAAGTACACACCACGTTCATTCATTGCACACATCCCTCATCACTTGCGATTGAGGTGTCAAGCTGTGCTGGGCATGACCATTTCTTTGACTTTCAACTTTAGTTCAAATTTAGCATTGATTCTACAGATATCAGGAAAATGAAGGGTTTATCCCTGAAACAGAAAGTTCCCACCAAGGATGCAATAGTACTGGTAGTAACTCTTGATAATGGATATAACAGGGAAAAACTGTTGGTCCCGATGATCCTGTTATAACAGAGTTTTACTTTATGAACAAAGATATTTAAAAAGGAAAAAATAACAACCCAAATCGACACTGATTTTTCACCAAGAATTTTGGGCACATTGTGTTGAATTTCTCATAAGCTTTCTCTACTACCTAATACCCATTTCCGATAATTGTGGCACATGCCACTAACCCAAACTGACATGAAAAAGCTAGATGCCTTTCAAAGAAAAAAGGTACGGCAAGTATAAACTTTTATATACATGTAATATTCAATCCAACTTTCCAATAAATTTCTGGGTGTAAAATAAAATGAAAAGCCCCTTTCTACATTCTTAGTCGAAAGCCGATGGAGATAATTTGGGCATATTCTAAAACAACACTAGGACATTTTGGTCAACAAATCAGTTTAGTTTTACTTTATGACATTCAGAAAACAATACAAAGGGAGACCAACAAAAACATGACAAATACCAGTGCTACTCTATAACTCTCCTGCTACAACCGAATCTAACACTCAAATCACTCAAATAGAAGGCGATCTGAAACACTTAAGATCACTCGCACAATATTGCAAACACTGGAGCACCATGGTAAGACAGATCGTGAAAGTTGCTGAGGCATCCTGTTCTGAACACCAGGATGCGAAAAGCTTCTTAGTCAGTAAGTCATTCCCTAATAATTTTCACTTAAGAGCCGTAATCTATTACAAAATGTAAACATTTTACAAAGGTCAGATTTTTCCTTTAACATGGCCCAAAATTTAGTCCATAGGACCAGTTATGATTTGGTGCCCCCCCCTCCCCCATGTACATTTATTGAGCTATATATTTTTGGAATCGTTATCCACTTCAGTTTCAAAATCTGATTGTCTGCTGTTAAAAAAAAATGTGGTCACAGTTAAGAGTTATTGCCCCTTATTTATTTTTGAGATTAAAGGAAACAAAACAACGTTGTCCCCAAATTCAAACATTCTATTATAAATGTTGTACGTAAATAATTTATTCCATTTGGGAAATAACCAAAGTGCTTATTCATTAGTTAAACCTTGCAATTATTCCATTGGCTAACTAAGTCACTCATATAATAAATTCTTGACGTACAGATGAGTCGTAAAAAGTAGTCTGCTGTTATTGTGTCTTCTCTTTGATTCCATGTGGTACGTATTACAAAAATGGAACCAGACTATGCAAAACACTTTACAATGCACTTAAGTGTCATATGTTGCAGTGAACTTTCAGAGTTGAGAGATTCAGAAAACATCTTATGGCGTATTAAGTTTAATCAAATTTCTTGTGGCTATTAGTATAAGTGGTGTCATGAGTAATGGCTGTCAAATCTTTTAAGCAAAAGACAGTGTTTTGTTACAAACTCAGAACAATTTCATCTTCAAAATCAGATTTTATAATCCTAAAAATCTCAACGGCCAGGACAGGTAGTCAGAAAAAAAACATATGGAAAATATAGGTCTCCTTGAGTGCAAGCAAACAGAACAAAGCACCCATGTCTGAACATACCCACACTCTTAACACACTTACTGTACTGTTACAATTATCACAAGTACCCTGTATCAAAATAATATAAGAACAAGAGAGAAAGGAAAAAGCTTCACTCCTCCTAAGACTTAAACTTAATAGTGTGTTATAATCAGCCTGGTGTCATAGAAAACAGAAGTAAATAATTACCACCATCGTCATTTCAAATTGTCAAAAAGGGCAAGGGACTTTCATCATTTTGTTAGTTTTCATATAATTTTCAAATAAAGAAGGTGTTGGACAATGGTTATGAAGTGACATTTTTTCGGAGAAGTGTGGAGATAAGATTGTATGGCCATGGAAAGATTATGTTATTTAGTCCTGATTCATGATGTCAAAGAAGTTCTCAAGGCACCACTCATGGTTGGTCATGAGTGCTAAAAATGTACATAAAACTTAAAATATGTCATTTCTTTTTCTACCAATTTGTGTACATAGATACATTTTTTTAAATTGAACTATCTGTCACACCATATGTTAACTCCTCTTAATTAATTTCAATGTTAGTATTTTTTCAAGGTTTTTAAAATGTTAAAAGTTAAGATCTATCTTTCTCAACTGGTTGTTTCTAACAAATTTCAATGCAATGAGGAAGTTTTTGGACATTTAATAATAATAATTGTGTTTATTTATATAACACCTTCCATTGTTTCTGAAAGCGCTTAAATTCCTTGACGTTTTATTTGTTTCTAACAATTTATATCCTGTAACATGTAAGACGGAACATGCTTTCAATCTGCATTTATAAAGGTAGATTATTATAAAATGACTTAGTGACTCATGTATGAGCTAAATCTAAGTTCAAAAGGGTGAAGAAAGGGTTTACAGTCAACCTTGACTGTCTGTTATTCTGTTCCCCACTGTATTTTTGTCTTGTAACAAGTAAGATAATTTTCATGCTTGTTCATTGTTCTAACAGATGTGGTCATCTGTTTCCTGTTACTTTTTGTGCACCAATCTGCCTGTAGATCATTTTTACAATGGAAATGAAATAAAATAAGTGGCATTTTATATTTTAGCGTAAATGGGAATGTTTGTCCATCAAACCCAAAACCATTTTGTCCCGTAACATTTAAGATGTAACATAATCTTAGGTCACATATTTCAGATATGCTGCATTGTTCTTTATTCTCATTCCCTTGACAGAGTGGGATATGAGATGAGATTTTCAGGTGGAAATAATGAGAAGCATATCATTCAGAACATTCATGTAGTCTAAACTTTTGTCTTGAAATTTCAATCTGATTTTTGTCCGGTTACGTGTAAGATGTTTGTTGGTTGCAAAATCAGGGAAAACCAGTTTGAATTTTTGTTTTGAATTTGAAGGTGTACACATAAAATTCACAATGGCTGTTACTTATTGGTCTTACTGTTTATTGTATTTGAGTTTAAGCTAGTCCTTTTTTGTCCTGTTACACGTAAGATGATCAGCATCTTCGCACTTTGATACAGGATTTCACAAAAACCATATTACTTATTGCTTAAGCATTTGGGGAAATGAAAATAGACATATTCAACATAACGTTACTAGATTTTCATGCCATTTGCATCATTTAAAATAATACCTGCTGATGTAAGATCTTGCTCAACAGTTGCATGGAATTGCCCATATATCATAGATAAGTCGGCTCAGCCGTAAACGGTGTTCGAACTTTGTCGAGGACCGTCAACTGTGATTGTATCAGGGTTCCCACTCAGTCGGGAAATCGGGAATTAGGCTTGAATTTTGAAATTTGTTCCAGATCAGGAAAAATCTGGTTTGAAAAAAAAATCAGGCTTGAATTTTTTTAAGAAGGCTTGAAAATTTCTGACACCTGTAGATACCCAGTCATCATCATGAAATGAGATATTTTAAAGAAGAAAAACTGGGAAAAAATAAAAAAGAAAGAAAGAATAATACACTACATCTATGCCTTTCCCAATAGATAGGCCTAGTCACCCAACTGTAAGCAGAGCTTCGCCAAATGTGTATAGTTTAGGCTTTCCTAGACAAGGTGTCCAGCAAAGTCAGAAAAAGGTTGGGAGTTTCACATCCATATGGATGCCAGATTGCCGGCGTTTTCACGCCGCATTTAATCCATGCCGGCTTTTTTTTCAAATTAGTCAGTTTTCAGTTGTCGAGTCATTACATGTATTGAAACACTCCCCGCACAACTACACAGAGATGTAAGTCGGGAACAAACCTACCGGTGCACTTGACCGGATAGGCGTGGATACAAGTTTGTCGGCGATCGGTATAGGGCGGGAATTTCAAATGGCAAGGCATGCTTTTGTAGGCCCATGGGCACCCTGCCGGCTTACTCCAGAAACTGGGACCTTAGCTTTAGGTTTATTCTATCTATCTATCTATCTATCTATCTATCTATCTATCTATCTATCTATCTATCTATCTATCTATCTATCTATCTACCTGAAGCCTGACTTGGAACTTCCTTTCTGGCTCGTCTCTCCGAAAGCGCCCCCTGCTAAAGGAGTATCTAAATGCAATGTTGCAATTCGTTTGATGGTAACCACCTTTTCGGTTCATCTGTCACCTGTCACCTGGCACCATTGACATTCACAGATGCCACACTAGACATCTGGACACATTTTGTCCATTCTGCCTGGTTTTATCGTTGCTTCTACTTTTCCTGGTATTACTGCAGCCATAAGACTAGTGGTTTTGTTTCGTACTGCATGACCAATGTACTTGAGTCCACTACTGTTCACATCTTCAAACATTTCCCTAACAGCTGATGATTCCTTAAGTATACTTTTGTTTGTTCTCTTGTCAGTCCATTTCACTCTCAACAACCTTTGATAAAACCACATCTCCACTGCTTCCAATCGTTGTTCATCGGCCTTCCTGCAGGTCCACACCTCCCATCAATACTTAAAGACTTCTCAGACTAGATATTTCAAGAGTTTAATTTTAAGGTCTGTAAGTACGAGACCCTTCTATCTTTCCGTATATTTATTCAGTTGGACCATCTTCTGTTTTGCCATTCCGATTCTTGTTCTGATGTCTTTTGAGCAGGTGCTTTCTTTGGCTTTAATAGATCCCAGATATTTGAAGTCGTTTAACATTTTCTAGCTATAAACTATTGATTTTGAATCACGCTGCAGTACGTTCTAACTTCCTTTGATATGCATACCTTTTGTCCTTTTTGCATTTAGCTGCAGTCCTGTTTCCTTTCCTGCTCTGTCCACCGTACAAAGCAACTGCCTCCTGCTGGTGATATTGTCAAATAGAAGTGCCTTTTCAGGTTTTGCCCTGAAATTTGTACTAAAATAAAAACAAAAAATCCATTCCTCTTTGTTGTTAGTGGAGTTTTGTTTGTTGTCACTGGCGTTTTCGTGGTTGTTGCTCTTGTTGTTCTTCTTGTTGTTGTTTTGTTTCTTTTTGTTTGTTTGTTTGTTTTTTGTTGTGTTGTTGTTGCTGTTGTTGTTGTGCTTGTTTGTGGGAGGCTTTTCTGTTCTGTTTCTGTATGTAATGTAGTTTTTGTATTTCTTGAAACGTGCGTTTAAAAGGCACAACTCTCTCTCTCTCTCTCTCTCTCTCTCTCTCTCTCTCTCTCTCTCTCTCTC
>JAOYNN010176905.1:0-10707 GCA_025770095.1 Goniobranchus kuniei
TCTCTCTCTCTCTCTCTCTCTCTCTCTCTCTCTCTCTCTCTCTCTCTCTCTCTCTCTCTCTCTCTCTCTTCATCTAATCTAGCTATCTATCTTTCTAGCTATCTGTCTTTCCAGCTATCTATCTTTCTATATCTCTCCCTCCATCTTTCTCTTTCACGGATGATCTGATATATAGAGCAAACGCCGGATTCTTTCAACTGTCTCTGACAATCGCGTTGATGAAGCAATTCAAGCCTCCTGAAGGTTCCGAAATGGACCGACACTGTGGTGACAGATTATTAAATTCTTAAGAAAACTAACAAAAGAAAAGAAAGAATGGATGAAGTAACGAGAGCAATGCGCAAAGGAAAAAAAGGGAGGGGGGGGATATCTGGGAGAGTAAAAGGACAAAGAGAGAAAGAAAGAAGTGTGAGGTGAAAACGAAATGAAGATAGGAGAGAAGGAACTAACGAACAATAAATGAAAGAAAGAAAACGGCCAAGGCGTTAGGTTTTCTGGTGGATTTTCCATGATGTCATGATCAATAAGGGGAGGTAATAAAAGAAGCTAAGAGGAAACTCTTTGGTGTATCATCCGAACGAAGATCTGTAGACAAAAATCCTGAAACGATATTGACACTTTGGGGTATTACATTATAATAACGTCACATAAAGATAGACCTGAACGGGTGCCTTTCGAAACGTGGTGGAAAAGGGGGTGGGGCTGAGGGGGAACATCTCACGTACGTTATTTTATTGATTCTGACGGTGAACTCTCAGCATACTGCTCTTGGCAAACAATACTTTTTTAATATTCTTCTATGGAGATAAACAAACCTAGAAAAGAGGAAAAGCTTGAGAAAAAAAAGAAGACCATTTATTGTTCCGGTCGTGAGCAAGCCGTCGTCTTTCTCCGTGAAAAAAGATGAAAGCGGGATGGTTCTTGCAGGACATAACCATATGCTCGGTTCTCGAGCAGGTTGAAAGGGGCTGGATGCTCTAGCACGGCCGTATTCCGGAGTACCAAACCTTTAAAACCAAAACTAACTCAAAAAAAAAGAAAAAAGATAGGCACTGATGTCTTGAGGATTATGTTTTATACATTATGCTCTTCACGCAAGGAACGAACTATATACGATTCATTATTAAAGGATGTACCAAATCTTTACTTTAGTGTGCTGTGGGAAAACTGAGATCGACTATAGATCTTGAAGTACAATGAAAAGGAGTAAAAACAAAGAAAAAAATACAGAAAGACAGGAGAGACTTTGGATTTACAGCAGCTAATGAAAAACAATATGCAGTTCAATCGCATTTAAAGTCTTCCTTCTATTCCTATTGATTCATCAGTGGCTACATTACGTACTTGACTTACGGCCGTGTCGCATCCCAGTTCTTCGTCTGATACGCTTCGGCTGCTCTCTTTATACCTGTTGTGAGTTTTCGCCACTGTCTTTAGTCTTGGGCTATTGCAGCGATCTTACCTAAATCTTCACTTGAATGAAGTTGGAATGGACGGGTAATGTGTGCGAGATCTCGATTTAGTACTGTTGGAAGTGTTGTTTTGGGCCGGCCTCTAAATTTGTTTCCGCATTGTATTGCAATAGGCTCGCATTGCTTTGTTCGCTGGTATTTCTTTGTCTCTCCTTAGAATGTGCTCAACTAAATTCCATCTTGCTTCTAGTATTTGTATGGAGAGAGGCTTTTCTTGACATTTCTTATGAAGTTCTTTGTTGGGTTTTTTGGTGGGATATTTTATGTTCGGGATCTTTTTCAACTGTTGAATGGCTACATTAACATAATATTAATTAAGTACAAAAGAAATGAATTACTAAAAGATGTCTAAGCTCAAGTCATAGATAACCCGGAACGTTTGAAACAGTTCGAAATATCTATACGATAACATGGCCTATGTGAACGCGGGAGCCTCGAAATCTCAGCAGCAAGGGAAAAAAAAACAAACAAAAACAAAACACACACACACAAACAAACAACAACAACAGAAAAAAATACCAGCTAGCAGATACAAAATAGGAAGAAGGAAAGAAGGGCGAAGTAAATGGAGAGAGTGAAAACCTAAATTGTAGAAGATCGGAAACATTGATGCAAAGATGTTGCAGCGTGGGTTGAGTCATACTGCCACTTGTCATAGTGCGAAGGAGGTGGGAACAGAACGGCAGGAAGCGATCGATACACTCAACAAGGCTAAGACGAGGATGAGAATCGAACATTGATGATGTTACATGCTCCATTGATTACAAACCTCCCCCCCACCCCCCTTAATCGCGTACACACATACACACAAACACACCCCTGTAAGGTCACTCTCTTTCTAGCCTCAACGTTTCCGGATCTGTGTGCACGTGTGCGTGTGTGTGTGCATTTCCTTCAGATTCACAACATTCTCTCATCTACACTAAGCCGTACTTGTGGATGCGTGTATGTGTGTTTGTGAGTGTGTGAGGATCTCAATGTATGTTACAACAGTTGCGGTGTCTTCCTGCTCTAACTTGTATCTTCTGTAGATCATGCTGTTGAGGTTCAGTACTTGTCCTTGTTTTGGCAAATTACCTCTGCCGGAGTTCGTGCTCTTTTTTTTTTTTATCTTTTATACTACAATTGCTCTGCTGTTTTTGTGTTGGCCTTGGTCATTGAAAACCCCCCTGATAAAAACAGAAACAAAACAACACGAACAACAACAACAACAACAACAACAACAACAACAACAACAACAACAATAACAGCAACAACAACAACAAAACAAAAACCAACATGTTCTACCGGCATGGATTTCTGGTGTGTTCCCCAATGACGTAGACTACAGAATAGACAAACTGCCGACACATGTCGTATGAGACGACCAAGATAGTGCCTTTTTGCATGATTTTATTTTCTGTCCAGCTACTCCTTCCTATGTTTATGGTTCATGCTACTTTCTCCCTTTCTTTATCATTCCAGGGCCTTGAAATTAATGCACTGAACAGTTTAAACAAGTATCTCAAATCGCATCTGTATTTTTTTTATTTGCTTATTATCTTCTACAAAAATAACATTTTTAGCTCGTGGAAGAACCCCTTATGCCACATTTTTTTCGAATTTTATGTTTTTTCATAAATAGCATCCCCCGATCAAGACCCATGTTTTGTCAACATGTCAAAGTCCTACTATTATTGATTTTCAAGATAGACAAAAACCCTGTATAACTTTTTGCATGTAAAAAAAAACAAAATCGGTATGGTACAATATGGGATATGGAGACTCTCTTTTCGAAATATTTCTGGATGGAAGAATCCCGTAAGCCACACTTTACGGGGTTTTGACCCAAAAAAAATTGCAAGGTCAACCGTGTTATATTCAATATCCTTATGACAGTTTGATATGCTGGGGTTTGTGTTGTAACCACTACATGAAGCTGATGCAATGTGGATACAAGTGTGATTTTACCATTTTTAGAGAATGTACATGTAATTGATCCTGACATGTCGATAATGTTAGATGGAAGTGTTTCATCCCCGGTTGTTGGCGTCGGTAGATGTTGATGTTCGCTGGCCATGTTTACTAGAAATAAAAGTTGCTTCATTTCACTACTACCGGTACTCTGTGATTGTTCACCATTATGCCTTACTCCTAAAGTGTATTTAACAGTAAAATGGAAGATGGTGGCAATTTTGTGCCAAACAGCTCACTGCTCTGTATAAGAAGATATATTAGGCTTTGAAGTTGTATCGACATTAGATCTATTTACGAAGAATATTGTGAAATAAACATTGTAAACTGTTTCTGGCATGTTCAATCTGAAGTAAAGTGATCTTGTATATATCATAATTGCATTACCTATATGTGGTTTAAATGCTGCTGTAAATCCGTAAATTAGAATATAATTATATTAACCCTTCCATTTAATGCAGGAAATTCTTTCTTTTTTTTTTGCTTGTTTTCAATCAATAGACTTCACGAAGGGTTGCTTTCATAGCTAATAACAAAGAAATAGGATGACGTAAACCTAATTGCCACTTTTATCCCAAGTGGACTGGTTTATAAAGACCATTATAGCATTACATGTTTTCATGTGATTTAGCAGATTGTTGATATTACAACAATTCAATAACAAGTGGGGTATATTCGAAAAGGGCAATCCAGGGAGGCTTTGAAATATACGATGACCAGCCCTCGCGACACATTACAACCGACAAAGACCTCACCGTATCTTCTTGGCCGTATTACGAGCTGAGTGAATCTGATACATTGTATTCATTCTTCCAATTCGGATTGGTCAAGTAAATACGAAGCTGTGTGGCACCCAAGACAGCACAAATGAGATTGATTTTAAAATACCTTTGATCAAAAAAGCGCATTAAAACAGCTTTCTTCCTTTCAAACTCCTAGTGAGTAAAAATCTTCAGCCCAGCGGAAGTTTAATAATATGTCTTACTGCCTGATCTGTCTTATCCTGAGGCTTGTGGACCCTCGAAAGATCAAGACACGCATCGGTGGCAGGCTACTGGATCCCAATGAACTAAAGTTATCAAAGACAGTCTAACTTCAATTAAAGACATAGGAAGAAAACGGATTTCGGACAGAGACAGAGCATTGCATAAGAGAAGCAAAGATTTACCACTTTCTTTCATCAACAGAGCCAACATTAAAAAGATGTAAAAGCAATGAAGCTATAGCAAGACTTTTCGTTGTCTGATATAGTCAAGCAAACGTCAAGGCGATAGCAGACAATTGTGTTCAGTTTCAGCAAAGCACGCTCAAAATACTATACAGTCTGTAAGAAAATCTTTTTTTCTAGACACCTTAGCAATCACAGAGGACTTCGTGTAGAAAGCCTTGAAGTGTAGTTCTGATGATATTAAGGATAATGCCATTTCAGATCAGAATGGAAGCATTCCTGCCATAAAAAATGCTTCTAAGGACAAAATCCTTTATAAAAAAATATTGGCCGCTTTCAATCCGTTGAGTTTCATTATTATTATCGCTAAAAGAGCTCAAATCTGTATCTGCCTGAAACACTGATACTTTAGGAGATGTGCCATCTTTTATGTAAAGAATGTGTCAAAAAAGGGAGAACAAAAAGCTACGTATTTATTTTCTATATAGAAATATATTCCATAGTGACTTCAACTTTGATTTTCATAAACACAATTAGGATCAATGCGACCTTTGCCTCCAACAAAAACAACCCATCGTCAATAAATGACGAGATAGTGAACAGAATTAGCCAGAGAGGCAAATGAAAAATGTAAAAGATTTTATTGCAGATTAAACTATATGTAATTGTATTTGCTCGGATTGCTTTGACTTACAGAAAGTTCTAAAATGTCCGTAGTCGTGCTATCAAGTAAGTGTACCTAAAGTTTACTTTTTCCACTGTTCTACTGTCTCTGATTTTCAAAATTCAAAAGGACACTTAGCACGCGATACGAGTTGTGATGATGATAGATCTTGATACGTATTATTAACTGGCAACACGGAAGCATGTAAGGTTTTGGCTTTTTTTTCCAGACATGAAGTTGTAATGTAATTGATTATCACTATTATTACTCTAATAATACGTTGTTATAAAGCAAATTCGACCTCAAAAGCAGCATACCTGTGCATATGTAGCACTCTTTAAAGCATGTCTTTATTGAAATTTACGTCTTGCACAATGTAGGCTATTATGTTATAATCTAATTTCGCTGGCACATTATATTTGTAAACATTCTAGACAGAAAGACTATTATTCACATATCGTTTTCCTCCTGTGCGTTGCCCGTGAATGATAACAGTAATTTCCTGTGTTGACAAATACCAGTATTCAACTGTAACGAAGAGAGAAATAATTTTCTGGTGATCAACTTTTTGTTGTCAAAACCCGGTATTGCCCCTTACCGGTTTCTTTGAGCAAAAAGTAAATTGGTGTCAAAATCCCATATGCAACAAAATATCAAAATTACCACCACAAATTCTACAGTTTAAACGCATTAATAGTTTAGGCCTCTTTGTTACTTTGAGTTTAAGAATAAATTTGAGTATGCATGGACTGTGACCAGAATTGGTGAAATACGGCAGTTTTTTGTGGGGTTTTTTTTTTTTGTCTCTCCTGAAAAATTTGAAAGAGTGGCTTACGGGCTTCTTCCATATAAGGGGCGAAATTAAGAAAGAAAGTCTGAGTGTTTAGATAGCACTTTATCCACTAAATGTGCTCAAAGCGCTGTATGAGTTTTAGTGTTCCTCGAAAGGCATTTTTTTAAACCAAATACCTTCTCAGCCCCATGTGGAGTATACAGACATGCAATCATTTTACAGGCGCACTTGCTTTATATTAGCATTCTGACAAGATTCTCCTCTGCCTATGGTCAGATACTCAATATCACCTGAGTGGGATGAGGAAATGTATGCAAATAGCCTTTCCCAAGGACTAAACAGTGACACGGCGCGGCCCGGCCTCGAACACGGAATCTTACAAGTTCAACGACTTGACCAAACAGCAACGCTGCCATGCTACAAAGAGAACATAGGACAGATTGCTTAATCTGCAACTAGACTATCAAGTAACATGAAAAGAGAGGAGCCAATGAGAAGATATGGTATGGATTGAATGAAGAATGGCATGTCGCTGTTGGTGAATGTTAGAAGAATGCTTTAAAGCGGTTTCGTTGGAGACAGATGATCCGTTTCGGCAACCTCTAAAAGGATAAGCCGAGAGAAGACGACATTGATAATATGCAGCAGCAATGTCCTACATATAACACTATTATTTCGCTTTTCTTTAGAATGCTAGATTGAGTTAACCGTCTCTTCCGTCTAATTGTATATAATCAAGAGAAAAGTAGATGACGACTTTATAAAAAGAGGAATGGGAAAAGTCCGGATTATATCGACTTTCATCAATCCAAACATTAAAAGTTCTTTCCGCTTCAAGAAAAGCAGAAGATTAAAAGAAAGCATTAAATCAATAAACTCTCGTAAACGAAATAGGAGGTACAGATTGAAGAATGAGAGAGTGGGGGGGGGAGAGAGATAGAGTAGAGATAGATAGATAGATAGATAGATAGATAGGTAGTGAGATAGTGAGATAGTGAGATAGTGAGATAGTGAGATAGTGAGATAGTGAGATAGATAGTGAGATAGTGAGTTGGGGTGGGGCTTTCTTTTAATTCTGTCTTGTGGGCGTTGTAACGTTATACCGTCATTCCTTTTGATTAATTTAAATACCAGATAAATCGGTACACACACATCACAGCATGTTGTACCACCAAAGCAAGAGGCCAAACAAACTGACAAAAGAAAATAAGCAGTTAGCACAGAACAGAAAACAATGAATTTCACGTTTCGTTTTTATAAAATGTCATTAAAATATCGTAAAAGTTATCGAAAAAAATACAAACAAAAAACAAAACAAAATTTAAAAAACCCACTATCAAATGGATGACAACATGCAGAAGTGCAAACCTCGTAATCCTCACATTTGTCCGCTAACATTATCCCCTTTGTTGTTGTAGTTGTAGTCGTAGTTATAGCCGTAGTTGTTGTTGTTGTTGTTTGTTTGTTTTTGATTTTGTTATTTGTTTTTGTTTGTTTTTCAGTTTACCGACTCAATATTATGATACTTTTCTTCCAATGGCAGTAAGATTGGTCAGGCAAAGACACATAACTTTTAAGCAAACCTTCAAGGTTTTACTCCTAGATCTACTGTAACGAATGCTAAATTGAGAGCTACGAAATTGTTTTTTCTTAACAAAAGTTGGCATTGAAAAGTAACGAGCTCTGTAAAACTGATAACGATAAAAGTGACTTTCCAAACCATAAAATTCATAGGATAACGTACGAAGTGTTAGGTCATTGAAAAAGAAAGGCGCCAATCAGTCTATAGGGCCCATGAATAGAGGAAGAATGAGAAGGGAATGGAATTGAAAGGTTTACTGTGCATTCACCGGGAACCTGAAATGGGGTAAACAAATAGATACCATTACATCTAAAGCCAACAAAATCAGTGTTTTCATCTGGCGAAATTTGAAAGGCTGCCCCATAAAAACCCAGTTAGATTGCTACAGGACTCTTGCACGCCCTATTCTTGAATACGTCAGCGTGATATGGGATCCACACCAAGCAACAGCGAAAGAAAAACTTGGAAGGGTACAAAAAAGGTGCGCAAGAAGAATTACCGGAGACTTCAGACATGAAATAAGTGCTACCGGCCTGGTAAAAGTTCTCGGACCAGAAGACCTTGATCCAGAAGAAGAAGCGACAAAGCCACCATGATGTTTAAAATTGTCAACAATATTTCCCATGTGTCAATTCCAAATACCATTATACCAATCAAATCAAACACCAGGGGCCACAATAAAAGATTAACAATACCCAAATCTCGCGTCAACGCCCACCTCCATCTCTTCTTCCCCTCTGCTGTGAGAAATTGGGATAACCTTAATCCTTCAGCGTCCATGCGGAAACTCCCGACGCGTTTAGAAAATCACTTCGTTAAGTCCGCTACACACCTTAGTAGAAACAACTGTAGACGGATCCTCCACGATTGGAGGTTACTACAGCCCGATGAAGAAAGAAAGAAAGCATTTTGTATTATCATCGAAGATACAAGTACGGAGGCTTTCATATTTAAATACATCCGGTCACCGAACACTTCCCTTTTGAAAATTTAACGATGGAAGCCTTTTGTAATGGCCAACTATCCTGGATGTAGGCTCTATTTTTTTATTGACTCGGTGAATGCTTTGCTTTTTGTTTATTTGATTTGTGTTGTTGTTATTTATTTATTTTATATAAGGTGTTCCCACTTCCATCCTATGACAGCCGACTATTCTTCCTCAAAAAACTCAATAAGTATAATCTCTCAAAAGGACTGCTTCATGTTTTTATATCACAATTATCCAAAGCATAATTTCTTTTGGCATTAGTTGTGGAGTGGAAGCATTAATTGCCAGGAAAGATTGAAAATAGGTTATCTAAAAGAGGTGGAAAAAATAGTGTGAAAAACGTAACCAACAACCTGGAAGTTGTATGAAGAAATGTCAATGAAAAAAGCAGAAAGCATCATTAAAGACCTACAACATCTTTTATTCCCTATGTTTTTAACATTAAGTAGAACAAGGAGGGTCATACGCGTCAAGAGTAGAGCAGAACGGTAGAGGAAATCCTTCAACGCATCAACGCCAAGGAGGTTTTCACAGTCAAAATACCAACAACCAAAAATGCTGAAAAAAACCCCAAACTGAACAAGAAAAAAAAACCCCCAAACAAACACAAAATAAAACAACAACTAAAATCATGTCGTTGTCCTTTTAATGATTGCATCAATGGCATTATTGAAATGTGGAGTGAACATAAATTCAGTTAAGTTTTATGTTGTATGTGTGTATGAATGTGTCTGAGTTGTGCACAAGGTGATTTGTGCTTCGGGTGTACTGTGTCTATGCTGTCGTATGCATTTGATAACTTTGTTTGTGCTTGTTTGTGTGTGAGAGGCACCCAATGTCTCTGACAAACGAGATGAGGTGTATATTGGGAGAAGCACGTTTGTGTGTGAGTGCTCGTGTTGAAAGTGCAATGTAAGCTATTTGTTGTTGATTGTTTCTTATCATTACTTTACTACAATGTCAATTTTCCACAGCAAAAAGATCAATAGTTTTTCTTATCTTATCTTATCTTATCTTATCTTATCTTATCTTATCACAACCCCACCCCCAGGGCCCAGTGCGTCCAACAGCAGCGTAACGAGCGGATCTTTATTTGTGAAAATAAAAAAAAACAACAACAATAAAACAAAACGAAACCGACACAAACAAACAAAATACAAAATGCCCACTTTCAACTCGAGTTTGCCACTTTCTAACACTTTTCAAATAAAATACCACACATTATACAAACAGCCTAATATGCCTCTCCAAATCCCTTAAGTTCAAGTAGTGAATTTAAAAAAAGAGAGTAAAACTGAACCCGAAAAAAAGTTTCTATAAGCCCCAGCTCTCCATAGAGGGAGCCACACATCTAGGTCACGTCATCTGTCAACTGCATATCCCCTTAATGCTCAATAATGGTACAAGAGGTAGTCAAGTAAAGTGAAGTAAGATGGAATGCCAAGCAGACGACCACTTTGAAAGTAATTATCAAGGAATGAACCTGAAAGGACATTACGTCATCACCGTCCGGCATGAAGTGAACAAAAACGTGCCTATCCAACGACGAAATAAAATCGCGCTCTCTGGATATATAAATAAGGTGAAGATGACATTGACAATGAAAATGATTAGAAAGAGGATTATTGTGGTGATTGCGATGATATGATGAAGATATTCATTATGTATTATGACCATGTTTGTGAAAATGTCGACAATGGTGATATCGGTACAATATGATTTTGATGCTAATGATAATGTTAATGATGATGAAAGTGATGATGACGACGATGATGATGATGATGACGACGGTGGCGACGACAACGACGACGATGATGATGATGATGATGATAATGATGATGACGCTGGAAATGAAACATATTGATGAGTCATGACGATGATGATGATAGATAGATAGATAGATAGATAGATAGATAGATAGATAGATAGATAGATAGATAGATATGACGATTTCTTTTATGTCCTGCGGATGATATAGTGACAATAACGACGATGACAATCGTGATGGCGACAATAGTCTTGATAAAGAAATAACAGTTACTCAGTACTGTACGTTATCGAAAGCTTCTGAATTTCCAATGAAAGAC
>JAOYNN010177016.1:0-10980 GCA_025770095.1 Goniobranchus kuniei
CTCTCTCTCTCTCTCTCTCTCTCTCTCTCTCTCTCTCTCTCTCTCTCTCTCTCTCTCTCTCTCTCTCTCTGTAATTTATCTTTTGCATCCTTTGATTATCTTTTCTTCCATCCATTCATCAATCTGTCATAACTTTCTGTGTATCTATCCATACTTTCCTTACTTTCTAGCCTTTTGGGTGGTAGTACATTATCAATATTGTTTTGACAATATAGCTTACTCTGCAGTTACTATTTTCTATCCGTCTTTGCAGGGCCGGAGGATTCTAAACTGTCTTTGATGCGAAGCCAACTGATGCTCAGTTTTCTCTGTATGTCGTTTCTTGAATTGTGTTGTCATTTTCATCGTAGGGATTTATCCAAGTGTTATTTTGTTCGGATTTGTAGTGTTTATTCTCTACAATGAAAACATTTCTGATTTTTCCTGCCTTGAAAGTTTTATATATTGTCTATTTATATCGAATTCTTGTAAGCCACATAGAATCTCAACAGGCTGAAATCTTCTGGCAGGAATGACTAAGATGTAGAAGAAAACAAAACAACACACATACACACACACACACACACACACACAACAAGAATTCATCCTCACAAAGGTCGATTATTTTGTTTTCGCTTTGCATTCCTTTAGACGGTCCCAGCACTAGGTGAACTCAATTTAATTTAGTCCTTCCGTTGTGCTTTCTCTCAATACAATCTCAATCCTCCGCTTTATTTCACTGTGCCAGACAGGTAATGCACTAACAGTGGCAACTTGAGTTGCTTTGTTCGTTCCCTTTTGGATATCCATCAGAGCGAACTCACCCCATTTCGATTCCACTTAAAATATCGCGTTTCTTATTTCCCCTTCGGGCGATACTCGACACCTTCGATTACGCTATCAAACCGGCCTTTCATTTTCAACCGGGCCAAATTTAGATGAAAAATTAAAGTTTGAAATTACAGAGAAACAATGAGGCTGCACTGAGAATACTTTTCCATACGCCCGCCTACCCTGCCAAACCATCCTTTCTCTTGCTATCCCTGATGCACACCATCGGATAAAACAAAATAACAGGATTTAAAAGAATGCAAATTTTACGCTCATAAAGAAAATTTTAATCGTTTGATGGCAAAAATCGATATTTTTCTGTCTTGGGGCTATGGATATCGGTAATGGTGTATACGAGAATCATCTTTATTCAACTCTTAGTGTCTTTTCCCCCTCCCTAAGTTTACTCTCACTCCTTTCATATTCATTAAATATAGCTCTTGAATCATCAAGAGAAGGGGAGGGAGAGCAGTTTTTGTAGTCTTTGAATTTGAATTTATCATATATATCAGCATTCCTATCAACAAGGGAAGTAACCAGTCATGTGTCCATCTGTTCTTCATGTGTTGTGCACTCATGGTGCATTGGTATTTCACTGTGGCACAGAAATAGAACTCTTTTAACTCGATCCGAGAGACCTTTTTGCCGCTCAGTTCTGCTGCAGTACTCATATCTGGGTTGGCACTGTGTAACAGTGTATAGTATAAAAGCTTAGTCATGTCGTATAATAAGCACACTAAGTAGAGCTCAGGGCCCATGACATCTCCTGGTTTCTGCAGATTGAGTATCCTTAAAATGTTATTCTTTTCTTTTTGGACCATATTGGAATGATCTTGAACCATAGATATAAGAGAACAGAGATGTTTTGTTAAAATTTATAATTTGTTTGAACAAGATTTTTTAATTTATCAAAGTGGTACATTAATATGAATATTTGTGTGACTTGAAATTTTACAAAACAATGTGAAATCTGTCTTTCCTGCAGTAATTCTTATCCACGCCTCCCTGAGAATGAGGAACTTCAAAAACAAAATAACGAACAAACTGGAATTTGTCGGGCTGAAACGCACTCCTATGGGTTTGATTTTGGAAGGCTTGGGGCAAGAGCAGGAAGCTGGCTCTTAGACAGGGAACCATAACATAAGAACAATCTCATTCTGTTTTGGGTTTTTTTCTGTATGTGTCTCCATGTACGTGTTTGTACGCAAAAGTATGAAAGGAAAAATTGTCATTATAATTGGTTTTTGGTGGGTAGAAAAAAGTATACATGTGGTATTGAGTATGTAAGATGAAAAGCTACCGCTGCTCATGAGGCCCTCAACTTTTCTTCTGCCTTTTCTCTTATAAAGATGATCAATGGAAAAATGTTATGCATATATCTAATAATAGACGCTTTATCTTAAAATAGATGATGCCACATAAACAAAAAAGTTCATTACTATCATGTTTTGTCTGAATGATGCAATGCACATTTACACAAGATACAGCTTTAAAAGTTTCTGTTGTTGTAATGCTTGAGATGTATCTGAAAAGCACAACTTCTGCTACATATACATACAGCACTAAATGGCTTGAGATCACTCTTCAGGATGAAACCCATTTGGATGACCCTGTTTTCAGTGTTAGGAGTCCCAAAGAGGGAAACAAAAATCTTTTTGTCTGTTGACTTGGTTGTTTGTTTGAAAGTAAATAAAAATAAGACAAATGTATTTTTTGTTGGTAGAATTTGAAACAGATCTTTATTTTTGCTTCTATAGGTCTATATTACATAAAACCCACAAAAAAAATCCATTTCTCAATGTATTTCTATTCCAAAGACATTGTTGGAAAGGCAATAAAAATGCTACTTTTTGACTATTTCATTTTTTTCCCCATATACTCTTTTATTCATGTAATAACAATTTGAAAACAAATTTGCATTTGATAAAATATTATATCGTCCCTGTAAGTCTCTAAATGTGTAAGTCCAGAAAAGCAAATTTTTACAGGAGAGACAAAAAAAACCCTGAATAAATAGTTGAAAACGGAAGAGAAAGTATGAAAGTTCTGTGTCTCTTTGATTGGTTTCATACGTCTGATATTTATAGAGGAGGTGGGGAACACCTATTCAAGTTGAATAAAGTCATAAAACGATTTGACTTAATTTTGGACTTACCCGTTTAGAGACTTACAGGGACGATATGTTCTTCACACAAGGTCAAGGTCGATGTTACCAAGGTTGACCTAAATTTATAAAACTACAAAAAATGTTACGAGCAATCAATTACCTATCTAAAATGTATGGGTTTATATATATCCTTCTTTTGTTCAAATAAGGGCACCCAATTACTGTTTCTTAACTTACCCATTTTACTAAAAATCCCCCCTGAAAGATGTGTTGCTGGTTCTTACTGAAAATAGTGCTAAAAATCAAGCTTATGGAGTATTCGCCTTGGATTCACATTCTTGTGTTTGAGATACTGTGTGGCAGTCAGCTAATTTGCACAGGCTTACGTGTAAAATACAGTCTAGTCTCAGTAGTCCAAACCCCTCCGTACCCAGCAATTTGTTCGGATTACCGAATTTTTCGGATTAGAGAATCTCCAATATATTGCATTAAATTAATTTGGGAAGGACCTCAGAACGAGTAGTAATGTAAATCCAGTACATTTGAAATGGTGCTGAGAACAATAGGCCTACATGCACATCATATTGAGCCAAACACAATTTAGTGGATCTATTCAGTTGTTGGTTGTTGTTTTTGGTTTGGTTTTGTTTTTTGTTTTGTTATGGTTTTTTTTATTGTAGTTGTTTTTTCTTCACTTGTTTTCTTTTCTGGGTTTTTTGTTGTTGTCTTTTTTGTTTGTTTGCTTTTGTTTTGTCTGTTTTTGTTTTTTGGTTCTTTTTCATTTGAGGATAGGCTAGCGATGACCAACACATTGAAAGGGATTGTACCTATCTCTTATGTCAACTTGTCTAAGTGATCACAGGTAAAGAGATTCTGTCATTGACACATTTACCTAATCACTAGTCACACTTGAATGGTGACACGTGCACTTGCATCGTAGACAATGGACAGACGTAGATGGTATAGGTTCTTGAAAGGTGTGAAAGGGTTTGTCCAAGTCTTGAGATGACCAGACATGAACACATGTCACAATGGCGCCTGTATACAACAGTGGTGCATTTGCATCTACAAATCGCCAGCAGGCCAACAGGCAAACAGACTCTCCAATTACAAAAAGTCGAGTTGATTGCCTTTGATTTGAAGAAAATGTTTTGATTAGTGAAGCGAAAGCAGCAATTTGTCCCCAAATCAGGTGTTCAGATTCGGAATCACGAATGTTCGGATTAGACTACTAAGAATTAATAAGAACAAAATCCCTCCCCACCCAAACCGTTCGGATTACCGCAGGATTTGGATTTCCGAATTTCGGATAACCTAGACTAGACTGTAGATTGATTTCTCTCCAGCTTCATCTTTTACCTTTTGGTTTACTTGACAATTGCTGTTGATTAATGGGCCAGTGAAACTGTTTGTATGTTGTATGTAACATGGCTTTATTTGTTCTTACGTTATACATTAGCACACTTTTTGTTTTCTTTCTACCCTGTTCCCTTAAATTTTTGTAATCATTTTCTCTCACATGAGTCTGTTTTCAGACTATTGCTTTCAGTTTAGTGGGCTTTAATTTCATTACATTGCTTTTTCTTTCTTAATTTTCTCATTGTGTTTGCGTGTTTGCCAATTTTTTAGAGTGAATGTAAGATGTTTTGGGGTTTTTTTTTACGTTCATGAAGAATAGACCAACAGGTTGTTGTTTTTTTTCATTCTTGTCAATTGAAAGGGTCAAAGAGATTGATAACACTTTGAGGAGTAAGAATTCCATTTAATTACTAATAACGTGATTTTGGGTAGAATTTTTATGAGTTGAAAATGGTTCATGTTTTACACTGAGGTTGGATTGTAAATAAGTCCTTTGCTGCTGCCTGGTTCTTCCAGTTGAAGAAATAAAATGAGATTATTTGTATGCAGTTGATGATATTTTCTGAAGACACAATGAACTTCTAGACTTTACCATAGGTAGAACGTCATGTCTTGCTTCCCATCTTAAATAAAAAGAGTTACAATGCAAATGAAATCCGAAATTAGTTTGTTCAAAATTATATTGATGTTTATCTCATTTAGTCAGCTTTATTCATCTACTCAGTTTTACCTTATTATTATTATTATTATTATTATTATTATTATTATTATTATTATTATTATTATTATTATTCACTTTTTAAACACATTTTTATCTTCAACACTGGCAATCTGTTACTGGTTGCTGTGCAATATTTTTGTAATCTGGGAGAGGTTTAGTAGGCCTCCCTAGGTTTGGGTTGCTTTTTATTTTTCTCCTTAACCCTTACATTGCCATCCCCGACTATAGTCGTATTTAGTGTATCTACTTCCAATTGCCAAGTACGACTATAGTCATAATCTGACCAGCACCACCTGAGGGGTCCATTATAGAATAAAATGATGCACATTTGTTTCGAGAGTTGTTTCCCTTGATGGTGAGTAGACTGCTGATACTGTATGAAGTTTGTCAGTCCCAGATCTAATAAAACAAGCGAGATAAAACCAGATTTGTTGAGTTGTTTACTTTAATTTAGTTACCCAACCAACATGGATTCTGAAAATGAGGACGACATGACTCTAATGAGTCTAGAGATGAGAAAGCGATGGGGATAGCAATGATTCATGGTGTAGTGAATAACAGAGCAGCTGAAGAGTTGCTCGACTCTGACAGTGACAATGATGCGCATATTGAGCCTTGTCAGGATGGATATGTGAGACCGACAAGATGGAGGCGTGTCGCTACTGGTAATGGTGATTGAGAATGGGAGTATTTGGTAAACAGAGATATACATGATCCACTAGAATGGCATGTGACCTTTGATAACTCCTCAAAATATATATCAATCTGTCATATGTGTATCCTGAAAGTTTTACTTGAATATATATAATGGTTTAGGAGCTTTTTTTTTTCTGATATGATTCATTTCTAGAGATTTCAGCAAAACTGTGTGGCAATGGCAAAGAAACACAGCTCAAAATGGTTGGCAATGTAAGGGTTAATCTTCTCTTCAGTTGATGTTCCAGTTGGATATAAATGTGTAATTTTTGATGATATACTCTCATTTTCCCTTTACTTTTGATAATTCAACTATATGCTTTATTAATTCACACACATTTCCACTGGATTTGTCCCAGTCCTTTGCTTTCAGTCCTTTTTAGTTATCATGGGTTGCCATTTGTGACAAAATTTCAGATTGAAATAAAAAAGTTATATTTTATGAGATATGTAGTTGTCCAGTGGAAATATATTAATTTACTAAAAACAAACAAACAAAAAATAAAAGAAGAAAAAGTCCCCCATAACACACACACACTCACACACATACAAAAGAAAATGTAAACAAAAAAATGTGCATCAGAACCAGTGTCTTTAATACCTATTGAATTAAAATTATTTTCATTGCTGAGTTGATTAATGTCTACTGTACATCGAAAGGAACACCCAAAACTTTTGTCATTGATTTATTTATGTTAAAATTTGTTTACGCCATTTGATGTACAAAGGACTTTGCATTGGGTTGGAGTATTATGAATTTCAATAGACTAAAAACATAATTTGGTTGAAATCAAGACAACATTGCGTAGTCATGTAATAATTTTCTTTAAACTTGATATTGTAAGCATTCCATATTTGGAATTTTATTTAAAGTTAATCAGGGTGTGGTTTGTTTGTTTTTATTGTTCCCTGATAAAGAATTTGTATAACTTGTTGGCCAATTAATGTAGCCATAAACATTTTTTGCATGATGTTGGGAACCTATGCAATTTTTGTATGGCGTTAACTTTATCAATGTGCCTCATGTGGTTCTGACATAATGTCATAAGTCAAGTGAAGTCAGTGGAAATTGCATTTTTTTCCCCCTCCTTTTCTGGGCTAGATTTGAAGAATTCTTTCAATTTAATAGACAAATTTTGTTTAAAATGAAAATTTAATGAAAATAAGACGAAGAAACATGTCCATGATTTTCAGGCTTCAACTTATGAGTCACCGGTTGTTGTCAGCATGACCAATCGTCCCCGCAATTCCTTCCAGGTATTTCGCAAAATGGGAGGAGTCATTGGCACTGTAGCATGCAGAATCTTTGCTTTAAGGTTGTAGATGTCTCTTGCTGAGGGTGTATAAACTTTGTCTTCGTTTTGAGGCCATGAGATATGCCCACCTCTACCAATCAAGTGATCTGAGAAGTGTTCATTCAGGAATTCTTACATTAAGACTTCATTGAGGAGGCACTCCATCTTGTTGGAAGATGACATTGGCCGAGTATCAATCTGAGGTATGCCATACCACTCAACATGTCTACGAATGGTGCTGCTGTTATCATTTGCTCATAAAAGAAAAACTTCATCTACAGTCAATGCACATCACACATTGACTTATTATTGGCTGTTCCTCTTAGTGTAGAGTTTCATTGGGACGATGCATTCCCCGTATTCAGATGTTGTGACAATTGACGATTCCTGAAACAGAGAACATTGCTTTATTGGAAAATGCAATTCGATTAAAAAAGCGTGGATCAATTTCACATCTGTCCAAGATAAAATGAGCAAATTCAGCATGAATAGCAGTGTCATTCGGCTGGAAGGCTTGAAAGAATTTAAGTCTTTTATGAATGACTTTATGCCCTGTTGAAACACTTAGGTCTATTTTGCTTGCCTCCTGCCTTAGTGACAGCCTTGGATTAATACAAAACAGTTTGATTTCATCCACAATGTCTCCTGTCACTGGCTTCTGATCCTGCGGTAGACTTTGCCTGTTTCAATCAAGTTAGCACACCATTTGTGGATTGTCTTTTCTGAGGGTGGCTTCCTGACAAATTGTCTTTTGTAACATTTCTTTATTTTCATTGGTGATTTCTTGTCGTGGAACCAGAGCGCCACTCTGACCTTTTCAATGTCATCTGCTGTCGTTTTCTATAGTTTATAAAGACATTTGTGTTCAGTATGATACGTGTACTGATGAATGACATGTTCATAAGGAATTTTTGCATTTCTTAAAAATTATTGCTTAGTAATGACATCATTATGTGTTTTGTCCATTTAACCTCAACGGTATGGTATAAAACTAGGATAGTTTTTCCACATCATGCAGGAAACTAGACAATCCTATCTTTTCATTGTTTTGATGTTTCTTGAATTTTTATCAGGGAATAATAAAAGTACACCCTGTACATTATTAATTATTATGCCTGCCTAGGAGATGAACATGACATTAACTAAATGAGAGGAAAGAAAGTTTAAAACACAAATTAAATGTAAATTGATGTCCTACTTGAAGTAGATTGGTGTATCAGTGCATATTTGCTGGGTTTTTATGGTTAGTTTTTGTGTTTCTTAATCTTTGAGATGTTGTGCATTAATATATTTGATGAAACAAAGAAGACAAATTCTTGCAACTGTTCCTGAACTCCAGCAATGTATTTATTGGCATAAATTTTATGTATTATCACATGTATATCTAGATATTATGTGCCAGCTTGCCTCTCAATGTGAATCTCATTTAAACAGTGACCAAAACTTTAAAGTTTGCCTTTTTGTTGTCTTTTTTATAATTTCTTACCCTTCAGATTTCTAGCTCGAGGAAAATTAAAATGAGGAGGATAAATTTAAAAATCTACAGTGAAGTATACAACTGTAAGACATTTTGGCACTACATATTTCTGCCAGCCTAGCTTGATTTTCATGAATGAATTTTGATAAAAGCTCCTTTGACATAATATGCATGTGTGCTCATCTTCAATTTCTATGGCATTAGTTGAAGTTGAATGAGTGATATTTATGTTATCCTCCTGGGCAACAAGTCAGGTTGTCCAAAGCTTGCTTGCTTGCAGAACTGATAGTTCTTAGCCTTTTAACCCATGGGTGGGGTTAGAGAATTTATGCAAAGACTCCCTCCCAAGGATTTAACTCACTCACTGCCGGGGTTCTAACCGCCGGCCATTTCAGAACTGCCAGGGGTTTTTGGGGTTTAAAAAAAAATTTACCACTCATTTATTTGTTCATGTAGAATGATGATTTTTTAAATGATGTTAGAGGAATGTATGGAATGGATAATGCAACAAGCATTTTTGGAATATCTGTAATGGTATCAATTTTATATATCTGTAAAAATCCACCAAATTTAAAAAAAAAAATTTTTTGTAAGTTGCCATTTTGGAGCGTTTTTGCCTCTGATTTACATGGTTTTATCATATCTCTCATGATAAACAGTGTAAAGGCATCACCTGGTGATAAATTAGTGTCAGAATCAAATTTGAGCCCTGAATCACCACTAAAAAAAAAGTTGGGATGTTAGGAAAGCATTCAAAGTTTTGGGTCCAACCATTCATGTTCATTTGAGGTGAAGCTGGGTCACTATTACTTCCACTAGGAGATAGAGATCTAGATCTGACTGGTTGCCTGACTGGCGATGTAGATTTCAATCTAGATGTAGATCTAGATACATGTGAGGCCTCTTGCGAGGACGGATCGGGCCCACCTGGTATAGATCTACATTCGCTGTCATTGCTGTCACTTTCACTGACATTGAATGTCGACTTGGATTGAGTGCTCTCGACTTCTACGGTAGGCTATTGTCTGGATCACCGTCTAAAGTGAAATCAACCTCACTTTCTGCATCTGACTCATCATTATCAGAGCCTTCTGTTTGTAAGTATCAAGTATTTAAAAAATATTGAAGTTATTGGCATGCTTTAGCCGCTCTCTACCATTCCTTGTCACAGGCGAGGCAATGGCAGAGTTTGCAGTCAGTGACAAAGACTGATAGTCTGACTATAGCAGTTTTACACAACAGAAGAGCTCTTTATGAAGGGAATTAACTCAGAAATTTACAGCAGGGGCGTGTCCTTACTGCTATAAACTGCCAATGCCGACAGGGAGTCAGCTTCTATAGGAAAATAATAGTAAAAAACTAAACCGCACCCCTGTCGGCCTTGGCACTATGAAGTCTACGGCCATTGACCGCAAGTGTGTCGGTGTGGCAGTGAGTGAGTTAAGAGTTGGACCTGATAGTGGTATTATCGGAAGCACTGACATTATGCTTTGATGTAGGAGGAAATACAAAAGAAAAAATGCCCCCTTCCACTTTAAGTAGTAAATAATGGAAATTGCTACATATAAAGATACTAGTGGAAAATCCTGTTCTTTGAACAGAGAGAGGATGGCGATAAAAAGAAGATGACATTATTTCCGGTCCCAGCGCTTGTTCTCTGGCAAAAATATTCTCTTCTTCTGTTCTTCTTATCACTGTTTGGTGTAAGGTCAACCCTAGGACATCAAGACATTTTGCCATTTATGTCAGTGTTCAAGACTCTAGATCTAGATCAGATCTAATCAAAACTAACTGCTCACAACACAGCTATGATGATCAACCTAGATCTAGGATGTAGAAGATGAGAAATAATGTAAAATATGGGTCTACATGTAGATCTATCACATTAATTGTTGTACAGCATTGTTTGTTTTTTGTGTGTGTGTATGTGGGTTTTTTGTGCTTTCTTGCTTTGTATTTTGTTGTGTTTTTTGTTGTTGTTGTTGTGTTTGTTTTTTGCCTGGGCTAAACTACAGCTGTTCTTATTGTCAACTGGAGTGTGTTTGTACAGATTGCCAAACAGTTACATATCTGGCTCCTATTTGTAGGCCTGTCATGTTTTTGACTTCATTACTACAGAGTGTCCAATGGGATGTGACCTAGGAACACATAGGTTCTACTTCCTTGTTCATGGGCTTAGGACTGTAGAAATGCATTTTTTAAAATTTTGCACACAAAATACTAGATCTGTTTTAATTATGAAAGTAATTGTCCTGCATGAAAAGTCAGAAGTTTTTAGGCCTTTATACAAATTTCTTGTTTCAATGTAGTGTCGTTATGCCCAAGTATCCTGCACACTCTTTAGCTCAATTTATTTATGTAAATATGATAAAGATATGATGATTTCAACACACAACTTCAATTTAGAATGCATGCATGAGAAAGACCTATTACTTTTAATTGAATCTTGTATTTTGCAAAGTAGAAACTTTTGTTAAAGAGGGTGATGAAATGGTGCTTAGCCTCTAGGCCCCAT
>JAOYNN010177127.1:0-10980 GCA_025770095.1 Goniobranchus kuniei
CTCTCTCTCTCTCTCTCTCTCTCTCTCTCACACACACACACACACACACATAAGACCCCTATCTCTTGAAAGTAATGTAGTTAGCCTAGGCCTAATGCACTCACTATGTGTAGGCCTAGTTTTATTCACAATGAATGACTACTCAGCGACGGCTAAAACCAGCTGCAAATAACACATTTTCGGTTTGTAGCCGAGGTGCAAATAACGATATTCGATTATTTGCAGCTGAGGTGCAAATAACGATTTTCGATTACCTGCAGCCGGGATGCACAACATATTTTGATTATTTGCACCCCGGCTGCGAATAACTACAGCCTTTAGATATAATCAAATGATGAGCATAGGACATTAGATGTTCTTTGTCTGATTGGGCATGGAACCATAATGGCTGTGGGAAATAATATATTATATCTCCTTTTTTATCGTATGCAGTTAATATTTTAGAACTTGTTTCAGCTTTTATTGCAACTTAAGGGTCACCGTTGCAGTTCACATTTGGCAATACAGTGGTCTCCGCTTAACATCCACCTGCCTTACATCCACATCCGCCTAACATACACATTTCTACCGGATACTTTTTTTTTCTTTAAAAACTATCCCTATAACATCCACATTTTCCACATTACCTCGCCTAACATCCACATTTTGAGAGAAGGTTGAATTACATTTTTCCTCCTGAATGACCAAAAAATCGATGAACATGTACATTTAAGACGTGCCCAAAAAGTGGATGCATAATGCCAGCCTCGTCGTCTATTACAAAGGAAAACGCTTATCACAATCTCACACCACAAACCATTCATACTGACAACAGGTAAGCGATGACACCTGAGTTAAAGTCTTGATAAAACTAAAACAATATAAAATTATTCCTTAAGCACACAAAACAGAGTAACTTTGAGAAGCACCTCAACATTTTTAATAATAATAAAATATAAGAAAATAAAAAAAACTAAAACCCATTAGAACCTACTTTACATGTGTTGCAACTCACTTTGTTTTCGTGCAAATAATAATTTTGCATAATTATGCCAATCTGGGAACCACTTCGTTTGTCTCCATCATGGCTGCCAAGCATAAACAAAGGGACCCAGATTGTATACAAGTACCCCTTATGTCTACATAGGCCCGGCCCAGCCGGCTTTTCCCCAGGAATCATTTACAGGCCTGCAATTCTGATCAATCTCAAAGGAATGATATAAAGAGTCTACTGCTTTTTAATCATTGACTAGATTCTAATACTACAAACATACCTTGTGCGCTTTGTATGTTAATTTAATTGAGAGTGCATCATATTAGGTGGAAGCAAGATGGAAGATGAACTAATTTATATACTTATAGATTGGAATCTTGAGATGCACAATCAGCACATCTTCTAAAAAATCACATTTTAGTGTGCAGGCATAATTATTTCCAATTAATCTATTCCAGATCAAAGACCAGCGTTTTAATGATGCTGTTCAAGCGCTCAATCATCAATTACAAGGTGAAACAAAGGTATGTTATTGACTTTAAATTATTGATATAATGATCTAGTTTGGAATTGTTTTCAATTATTTTTCCTAGTCTTCTCAAATGTCATAAGGAGCAAAGTTGATAACTAATACTTATCATCTCTGTGTGTCAGATGAGAAGTTTTGAAAGATTTTATGACATTCCCAGCAGGCCTTTACATTCCTTTACCTTTCAACCTAGTAAATCCATCACGGACTTCGCATTATGCTTTTTTTTCCTCTTTTCATCTGGACAAACGGGTACCTTGAATGCTATTATAGTGACAATATTATCTGGCCACTGAATATTAATCAATATCATGCTTTCAAACATCTGTCTATGAAGGAGCTCTGCCTTATAGTATATGTGGACCATGCTTTAGAATTTACATACATTAGTATTGTCAAAATTTCATTGTACATAGAAAATTTGCTTATTTGAATAGTGGGATTTTGTTGTTTAATTTTAGTATTCTTTTGTATGGATATCTTGCTTTCTCTCTCTTGTTTTTCAGTCTAGGGCTGCTTTGTCCTTGTTGGCATATTGTTACTATCAACTTCAAGACTTTGTAAATGCTTCAGACTGCTATGAGCAACTGGCTTCTCTCCATCCAGAGGTTGAAGAGTATAAGCTGTATTATGCTCAGTCTTTGCATAAAGCTTGTCTATATCAAGAAGCTATGAAAGAAGCTTGTCAAATTGATAATCCAAAATATCAAGGGAGTGTAAGTAAATCACATGCTAGCAGTCTTGGATATAGAGCAAAGATACATGATCATCTAAATGCTTTAGTTAAAAGTTTAAGATGTTTTATAAATCATAAATATCTTGCATAAGAAATGATCAAGCTGGTGATGGAATCCTGTGATGACAATATGTCCAATTTTAAATTGTAGATAGCTCAACAGCAATTCAATTCAGTAAGAGTCAAGCGTCAGGCAATGTTACCAAGGCCATCAAATAGATGGGTGACCTTGTGGGATCATGTCCTGTTGTTACAGATTGGCCAATGATTGCAAATCTTATTGTCATAGATATGAGTTTGAAATTCATTTTCAATCTTATTGTCATAGATACGAGTTTGAAATTCATTTTCAATCTTATTGTCATAGATACGAGTTTGAAATTCATTTTCAAAATGGCGCAAACAGCATGATTAGATGTTGTTTTATTTGATCAAGAATTTATTTTGATGGAAAACAATTGAGATATCAAAAACTTCTTTTTTAAATATAAAGACGTCATGTATTTTTGGTGCATACTATTTTATGTTGTAAGGTCTTTTTACATTGTAGTTTAAATGGAGAATCTTATCTAATCATTGAAGCTAAATCATCTCAATTTTGAAGAATCTTGAAAGTACCATACAATTCTGTCTGAGGAAGAAGAAACATCATAAAATCAAAACAGAGCCTTTTAACTGAAGTTAGAAAGATTTTGTTTGAATCTGAAAATGAAATTGTAACATTTTCCATTGTGTCCACCACACTGTATGTTTCAGACTTATGCATATTTTATTCAGTAATAATTCAGAAGAGAAAACAACAAAAACAACTGAAATATAATGTTATTCTTTTTACAGGATTCGTCTCTCCTGAGTAACCACTCACAATGTTTATCTTCTCTTTTTCTCTAGATCACAAAACTTCAAGCAGCAATCAAATATGGTGAAGAAGATTTGCCTGGAGCAAAGGTACCAATCAAGTGTTACAGGAATACCCTTTTTTAAAAGATTGGTCACCCGTTTTGTCCAGATTATGTCTTTGGATGCTGTAAATTGACATATGATAAATCTTTTAAAGCTTTTATTGTGACACTTTTTAGATATCAGTCATCCTGTAAGAAATGTTTGAATGCTTATCTTTCTAGTCAGATGTATTCTAACTTGAGTTTTAAGCATTCTGTCATTGTTAAAAATGATAAATATCTATTTTGTGAAAACCAATTTTTCTCTAATGAGAATCATATATTTTAATTCAGAGTCTGGTTGAACAATGTCCAGCTGACGATCCTGACACAGAAATAAATTTTGGTTGTTTGCTGTTTAAGGTAAGGAAGAGGGAAGGTTTGTGAATTTGTTGAAAGCATTTAAAACATGTTTAATTTACAAAGCTTTTAAAGTTAAGATTAGTAAAAATAAGAACTAATATCATCCCAGTATTAATGTTGAATTGATATCCTCCTGTCTCAAAATTTTCATTGGAATTCTCTAGGTTTTTTTCATTGGTTTGTTTTCAGGAAAAACGATACGAAGAGGCTTGTGAAAAATTCACAGTAGCCATGCAGATTTTAGGCTACAAAGCAGATCTTTCCTATAACATTGCTTTATGTCATTACATGTTGAAACAGTATGCCCCTGCTCTCAAACACATTGCTGACATCATTGAGAGGGGTATTAGAGAGCATCCAGGTAAAACACACTATATTTATTAAACATTAAAATTGAATTTATGATGTAGTGATTTAATTTCATAGATTTATATCTGCTTCTTAAGACTAGTCAGAGTTGTCATTAATTTCTTTGGGACTTTGAACAAAGTGAAATGAAATGCTGAAATAAGATATACTGAAAGTATGGTTATTGTGGCTTTTTTCCAGAACTGAGTGTAGGAATGACAACAGAGGGTATTGATGTTCGCAGTGTTGGAAACTCAATGACTCTGCATGAAACAGCTCTTGTAGAAGCTTTTAATTTGAAAGCTGCCATGGAATATCAGTTGAAGAACTGTGAGTTATATAAACTTTGTTTAGAATATTTTCATTGTAAAGAAAAAAAAAGTCAATATTAAGCAGAAAATTTCTATTTATTATATGTGTTATCAATTTAACAACAGCAACTAATTTAAGTTTTACAAAATGTCAAAAGAGCAATAAAGGAATATAGCAAAAGAAAGGCCTCTTTTTGAGTATTATGACAACTAGAAAAAGGAACAATACATTCAAAGGGGAAAGACATCAAAAAAGGAAGAGGGAAACTTCTGGAAATGTAAATTGATTGAATTTACGTGGATGGAAAGATACTACCGGAAATGAAAAGAAGGATCACAATTTACTCAAGAACAAAACTACAACATAGATGGAGCTGGCGGAACATAATGATGAGGATGAAGATACACGAAACATGTATATTTCCAACTATTCTCTCTTGCTATGAGAACTGGGCATTAAGAAACAATAAAGTACAGGCCTGGAAATCAAATGCTTCATACGAACAAAAAAGATTCTTAAAATATCATGGGCAACAGGGACAAAAAAGGAAGAAGTATTACTGAGATGAAATCAGAAAAATGACAATGTTAGAATAAAGACACTTACATTGAAATATGTTGTTAGTAAAATGAAAGAGCACCACTGAAAGAAGAGGTTTATGAAAGAATAGGAAGAATGAGACTGGAACAAAAAGATGGGAGAAAACGTTTAAAAAAAAAAGATTCATAAATAACGGCTTGGAATAGGTACAACATAGGCAAAGAGAATTGTAGCTGACAGAGAATGGTGTAGGAAGTTCACCTGACAGCTTTATCCAAAATATTTGGTGACATAGATTGGGAATCATAAAATTTAATTCCAAAATTAACTCCAAGTGAAATTTTTTTCAGCCTTCCTTTCTTAAATAATCCCTGAGCCTTGATTGATTTACCTTTGTAAACTGATCAAACATTATTCTCAATACAATGGGTTTGAATTTCAGATTGGAGAAATATTTAGAAATAATAAGGGGGCAAGCAACACCCAAAACCCATTTTTGTTAATATTTAGCTTAAAGGTACCAAATTTGCCCAGAATGTAGGCCTATATATTGTATAGGAATAGAGATAAAAACTCAAAATATAGAAAAATATGATTGATTGCTATGACAATGGCCGCCATCTTGAAAATAAATAAAGATTTGTAGAGTTCCAAAATCTTCAAAACTAATGATGATTTTTGCAAAATTTTCCTGAATATACTTTGTTAAGACATACATACAGGTACTAGACTATTTGTCTTCTTTTGAATTTGATTTTTAAAGTTTTTACAAAATATTGAAAATCATCCTCTGAAAGCATCATCCAAAAATGTTTTTTCTTTTACAAAAAAGCACATAAAAATTGTTCAAATTTACTTACAGTGAAATACCAAATAGCCTTTTACCCCCATTTATTCCTCATGCATCAGCATGCCAAATTTAATGACATGGACTGAATATTTTTTGAGATTTTGACACTGTCATGGGCACGAAAACTTTTTGTGTGAAAATTTTATCCAAAATCATGAAAATGTTACCCATTTGCCCCTTTAAAGTTTTATCTAATAATAGAAAAGATAGTTAAGATCAAATAAACGCAAGCAGGCAATAAAAAAAAGACTGTCAGTAAAGAAAATACAGGGAATGAGAAATAAAATTTACTTGATTTCCTCTTATTCTACGATATTGAGAGATGTATGTCTAGTGCATCACTAAGCAATAATATACAAATATTATTTTATTATTTTTAACCAAATGGGCTATTCTTTTTATTTTAAAACCTTCAGATGAAGCAGCTGTAGAAGCCCTCACAGACATGCCTCCTCGTTCAGAAGAAGAGCTTGATGCTGTTACTTTACATAATCAAGCTCTAATGAATATGGAAAATTCTCCAACACAAGGTTTCAATAAAATGCAATTCCTCCTTCAACAGAATCCTTTTCCACCTGAAACATTTGGAAATTTACTGCTTTTGTATGTAAAATATGAGGTAAGTTTAAAAGAAATTGTTTCATTTGAATGGGGAGGGATGCATCAAGAATGCAAGAATGGGTCAATTTTGATTAAGAATTTAGATCAGGATTGCTAAATCTCTGAAGATATCTTTATTTGAAGCATTTGAATTAATCCTGTGCTGAGTTACATAATCTTGTTAAAAGTCAAATTTGTGTTCTACAACATACTCTTTGTTTTCAATTTTATGAAAAAGGTAAATGTTTTCTCTCTCGTGTTTTACTTGCAGTACTATGATCTTGCTGCAGATGTATTAGCAGAAAATGCTCATCTCACATACAAGTTCTTAACCTCAGTAAGTTGCATATTTTAGCATTATTTATAGGATATCGTTTTATGGTCTTCAAAACAGTATGAATTTGATTTTAATCTTTCATACTTGGAGTAAAATTGTGAAATAAACAGAAGTAAAACTGCGATACAATGTAAGAGAGGAGTTTTTAACCATCCATATGTTATCCATGTCATAATTGTCTTATTGTGTTTTTGGTCTTTTATATATATTTTTGAAAGGTCATAATAAAATTTTGATTTTATTACAGTACATGTATGATTTCTTAGAAGCAGTCATCACAAGGCAAACATCTCCAGAAGAAGCATATAGAAAACTTGATGAAATGGCTACAAAGCAGACAGAAACTCTACGGAAACTAACCAAACAGGTGATGTTTAAGTATTAACTGTCACCATCACATGTCTGCCTTAAATACCATTTATTGAGTAGTACTATTTGTCAATGGATAAGCGGAATTGATTTGATGACCCCATTCAAAAGCTTCAAGACCATTTGGAGTGAAAAAAAAATCTTAGAAAAGAGAAAAAAAAAATCTTACATATTATGAGTCACAGAAATACAAAATCAATGAAAAATATTTCATCTTATTGTAAAAGTACATTAAGGATTTATTTTGTCAAGGAAGATTTTTTATCTTCTTTACCAAAAAAACCCAGCAACAAATAAACAAAAAGCTTGTGTTCATCTCTAACTTTTTATGTTCACTGCTTGTTTTTTAGGTTCAAGAGTCTAGACAGAATCATGATGAGGAAGCTGTCAAACGTGCCGTTAATGAATATGATGAAGCTTTAGAAAGGTAAAAAGGCACTATTCTATCTAGTGATAATTCTATTTGCAGTAAGATGATAAAATCATATATTTCACTTCTTGAAGGCATTAATTATTAATTAATTTTTGAATGTTTTTGGTTCAACTTAATTTGAATATTCATGTCATCTGAGGTAACTCTACTCTTTCTTGGAAATAGTTTACTGTTTGTGATATGTGTTTCTGCAAAATGTATTCCCTCTTAGAGCTTTTACTGCATGTTAAAGTGATTTCAAGATAAATTTTGCATTAAAGTTGTTTTTTTATAATGGTTAAAATTTGATTTTGTCAGACTGTTATTAATGTATATCATTCTTACCACTAAAAGGTACATTCCCATCCTGATGCAACAAGCAAAAATTTACTGGGACATGGAGAACTATCTTCAAGTCGAAAAGATTTTCCGCAAATCAGTGGAATTCTGCAATGAGCATGATGCTTGGAAATTGAACGTTGCTCATGTCCTTTTCATGCAAGAAAATAAATACAAAGAATCATCTGGCTTTTATGAACCAATTGTGAAGAAGAATTATGAAAATGTAAGATTTTTTTATTTTCCCTTTTCTCTGTGATACCTTCTAAATTAAGTTAAAGATGCTAATAAGAATTGTCACTTGCCATGCTTTATGCTGAACTGTTAGCCATTTTGATCATTTGTCTTGCAGTCCTGTCCAGAGAGTTGACTGTCTTACCGTTTTTTTTTTTTTGGAATTAAGCAAAGATCAGCTTTCAACACTTTTTGTAAGTGACTATGGAACTACCAGGAGAACTATTTTGTTTCCTTTGGGCTTATTTATTTGCTTTTGTAATCATATCTATGATGTCAGCCATATGATAAAAGAGAGGGAGCATTAAATTTTTCAGCTGGCATTGATAAAGAAATGATTGTTATTAAATCCTCTATGATCTAGGTTTGGATTCAGACCTTTATATGATCTCTATTGCTCAGCATTTAACTGTAGAACCTAAAGCTACATTATCATGTGTAACTAGCTCTGTCCTTTGTTCCTCACTCATTTGGGTTGGTGTCTCTGCTTATCTGAATGAAACACAATGCACTCCATCAATGTTCATCACCCACATGCACAAATATTTGACTCACTTCTTTCTTCAGCCTAGTCAAACCCAGCATTTCTGAAGAATATATACTGAGGTAGAAGAGAATTGCTACAAAATTTAAATGACTGTAAGTTTTGAACCACATGAAGTAATTACAAAATAGAGCAAAAAGATTTTTTGCCTAAGTAGTAAGGCAACTCATACTGGCATTTCCATGCTTTCTCTTTCAGCTTCTTAGTGTGAGTGCCATTGTACTAGCTAACCTATGTGTGTCATACATCATGACAAGTCAAAATGAAGAGGTAAGTCTTAACATGGCCAGCAATGCTTATTTGTTGCTTATTTGAGTACAGGAAAGTCTTTTATCCAGTAACGTGCAATCTGACACCATCTGTATGGTGTCAGCACTTAGAAGTTGCTGGATATCACTATTAAGAGAAGAATAACAGCATAAATGAACTTAAGTCAATATTGGTACACATTAAACAGCAAATATAAATTTGATTTACTTGTTTGTCTCTGAGAAGGGTCTATGCAGTGCTCAGGTCTTGTTTTTTTAAGAAAGGATTGAATGTGGGGGTTCTTTGGTAATTGCCAGGCTGCGCACAAGAGATGAACAACTGTTTATGTAGTGACTATGTTTATGCCTGCCAATTTCCATGCCATGTCTTTTCAATTGCACCTCCTTCATTCTTACATAAGGTGAATTTGCTGTTGATTTAAGTTCTAAAACTTTAAAACAATTGTAAAGAGATTAACAAAACTTACATTACATGCACAGAATCTAATTTCTGACACCTTCAAAATTTGAACCATTTTAACACACTGGATTATGCACAAAGTATCACCAAAACAATGTAAAGAACTTCTTGAAAAAGGATGACATTTTAGTAATTGATAGGTGTCTTCTGGAAATACACTTAAGTATACAGGACAATTAAGAACACAATATTGTCTGCATCAGAGCTTGATTTTTATTTGACAGCGCTCTGTTATCTATTTATGGACATATTGCCATTGCCTTATATATGCATGGATGTAAATCCCTCAGATTTTCTCTGATTTCAGATTTTATCTCTATGATGCCTGTCTTTGTAATGTCTAACTTTGTGTCCTTTATTCAATCATAAATATTCCATTCTAATCACCATCAAAGTCAATTGCTTTTATTACTCTAAGTCAATTGCTTTTATTTCTCTAACAATAAAACCTATGAAGTGTTGTCGATTACTACTATATACATGACTAGAAGTTTGCCCAGACCTATACTTTTCCTTAAGTAGTAGTTGTCTATTCAACCGTAAGAATTTTCAGAGAAAAATCTCTGAAAAAGTTTGATATAATACTCCATGGATTTGTCCAAGGTTCCGAGAAAAATCTCGGACGCTATTTTTACGACTTGGTTAGTTGTTGACCCTGTGCTCCAGAAGTGAACTTTGCCTAATGGAATTGAGAGCCGAGCGCGATGGATAAACAAGCCTACTTGCCTAGACTAGGTGCTACGCTCTCTTGTCTATCTAAAGGAAGTTCTACACTTTCGGATTTGATGGGCAGATTCTTTGACCTAGGTAATTTATCGATTGTTTTCATTGGTTAATTAACTACTTATGACACGTAAAAGGCCTGGGCCTAGCTTTGCTACGGGCATGAAACGAGCCGACAGAAGCGTGTTGTCTCATGGCAGAGATCTAGAGTAGCCGACAGTGGTTGCCGTCTGCTATAAAGTATGCTCAGGAGAGGCGAATTGTTGAGCTGTAAAGGCATGATAGATCATTTTTCTCCACCACTTGGTGGGTTGCCCTTAGACCCCAATGGGGCATATGCGGCCCCTGGACCCCAGCGGTTAATTTTCAGAGAATTTTTGAAAGTGTCATTTGCATCCCTGAAATGTGGATCTTGATTAGGGTTCCTGACTGCCTTTAGCATGTATCCAGATCTTGGTCTCTCATCTCACAGCTAGCGCTTGAATTCTTGATCTATTATCTAAATTCCTCAACTTTTTTTCTAAACATAAAGTTAGATAGAGATTCTTGACAACTCTATCGATATCTTTATCTAGATATTATATCAGTCTCAGAGCCAGATCTAGACTGTAGATCTAGATTTCATATAAACTTCTAGAACCAGTTCTCGATTTCAGATTTCAGAGCTGGAGACAGGTTCTTGATTCATCGATCTACAACCTCAATTCCCCTATTATTAAATTTTTAAAATCAAAATTCCTTACTATTTGTGTATCTTCTGTCAAACTTGTCTGTGTCATCCAATTTCCCCGTTTGTAGAACGGGAAACCATGCTAGTTGTACATACAAATTCCACACAATTGTAGGAATAAAGTCTTGTGAAACCAGACTATTGATCTAGATTTAGATCAGACAAATTTCATTGAGCTCATTCCAGCTCCCACAGCTTTCAATGACATTCTATGTTCTGTTGTGCTACGAATTTACCTAGAATGCTGGGTTTTATTGATTCATGTACTGTAAGCATAAGTTTTTAAATGTTGCCTAGGTAGGAAGTGGATTGATAGTGCAGTGGTTAGTGGTTCTGGTATTGAGATAATGTTAGGCTGCTGAGATGGCCCC
>JAOYNN010177238.1:0-10978 GCA_025770095.1 Goniobranchus kuniei
GAGAGAGAGAGAGAGAGAGAGAGAGAGAGAGAGAGAGAGAGAGATATGGGTGGGATGGTAGGATGCACTGTATCTGTATAGAGATTGCAGAATTGGTTGTGGGTGGTCAGAGAAGCAAGCAATTTTTTAATATTTTACCATAATTTCCCTGTATTTAGTGCAGTCACTCTTGCTGCCTTTGTTCTTCCATAATGGCACTATAATAGATTCTTGCCAGTCAATTGATACTGTTTGATTCCGCCATGCTATGGAGAAAAATTCTGTGTAACCATAATTTGCTTGAGTCTCCAATGGCCTTCATTATTTCTGCTGGCAGCATGTTTATTCCTGGTGTTTTGTTGTTCTTGTTTGTCTTTATTACTCTGTTCACTTCTTCCTTTAGGATGTCAGGTTCTTTTGGATGCATTTTAGAAACGTTAGTGTTTGAATTCATATTTCTTGAGGGGTTCAAAAGCTGTTCAAGATATTCTTTCCACCTGTTTAAGACTTTGTCATGTTCTTGTACTTTGTTACCATTCTTATCGTTAATAATGTATGTTGGGTTGTAGTCTGCATTTCGATTTCAGACTGATTTTACTTTTTTGTAGAACAGTTTTATTGCATTCTTTTCATCTATGGCAAGAGATTCCTCAAAGTTTGTCCAGGAATCCTGTTTGGCGATTCGGATTGCTCTGTTGACTTCTCTTCTTGCTATAAGAAGGAGATATAATCTTTTTCCGATTTCGTCTTCATCCATCTTTTATATAATTCTTTTTGTAGTGTACCTTTTCTTTTATCTCCTCATTCCACCAAGCTGTTTTCTTGACCCCTGGTTTTCCCACTTTCTTAGTGCCACAATGTTTCCTTGCACTGGTCATGACTGTGACTTTGAAGTTGTTCCATTCCTTTTCAATATTCATTTGAGAGCAGAATAGAAAAGAGCAGGGCTGGATACAAGCAATGCATGGGGCCTCATGTAGTAAAAAATTCAGACAGAAATCGTAATGGAACAAGATTACTGGAACTGTGCACCCAGCACCAACTTATAATTGCAAATACATTTTTCCAGCATAAAGATTCACAGATCTATTCCTGTTACAAATGGAATGACATTAACATCAAAGGACAACTTGACTGCATCCTAACAAGAAGGCAAAATAGAAAAAGTGTTTTAAATGCAAAAACAGTACCAAATGGACTTACCCACATGGATCATAAAATGGTACTACTTCAACATATGGACAGCGCACTACAGAAAAGAAGAGACACCAAACCAAGAACATGAGAAGCAATAAAAATCACAAAACCTAAAAGATGAGGAGGTAAAATGCAATCTACAACACAATATGCCGAGAGAATTTTACAAAATACCTAAATCAGAAAGCCTTCAAATGAATATTGAAAAGGAATGAAACAACTTGAAGTCTTTAGACATAATTTATAAAGTATAGTTTAGGATGCCATTTCAAAAAATGGGCTGGTTTCAGAAATAAAGTCTAAATATATCTTATACATAAAAGACTATGATACCAAGAGAAAACTCTGTAGAATGTTTTTGCTTCTTTTTCTTTCAGATTGAATCATTCTTACAAAGGAATCACTGTCCTCGCCGTTTTGCTCCAGATCAGGCCTACAGGCTTCAACAAGGCTTTTTGATTAGTTCCACTCAGCAGGTGAATTTTATTTTTAAAGAATTTAAAAAAACCGGAAGAGTGAAAGGGGAATGAACACTCATCCTTTTGAACGGAAAGTTGTGTCACAGCAATATACATAGTGTTAAATCCATTACAGAATGTGAATTGCAATCATTCACATCCTAAAGACAAACATGCATAATAATAGTGTACTATACAATGACAATGAAATCAATTCCATGCCATCGCTGGTCACTGCAGTGCTGCAGCTTGCTTCCCCAGTTTCTCATCCACACCTGTCTCCAATGTGGTATTAGGGATTTAATGTCTTTACCCGTTGACACAACTCCAGTGAACCAACATCCACTTGTAATCCACCAGCCAAGCTAAGCACACTGACAGTCCTTGATAGTTTCCCATCTTATTAATAAGCATGATGTCATTTCTTAACATGCCAACATTCACTACTGTTCATACCACTAAACCAAAGTCTTTCTGAGCCTACTCTTTCCAACTATAACTTGTGGTGGAAAAAAATTCATCATTAAGTTCTTTTGTCTTTGGCTGTCTTTATTGCTGCTTGTCGCCCTTATATGTCTTAAAAAACCTTCTTGAGATTTTTATTGCTGTTGAGAACAAAGCCCTTTTTGAAAGACAGGTATTTAATACAGAAAAAATCCTGGCATTTTCTGCAGGGCTTATAATAGAATTAGTTAACAATTATTTGTTCACAGTTCTGAACTTAATCTCTGCCAGGTTAGATCATTTTTTACACAGTCTTATCCCATTATTCCACATCTATTCAGTACGGAATCTAAGGCTTCTCCCGTTTGCAAATGAACATTCTTCTTTGCATTTACAAATATATTGAAAGCTTATATTCACAAGTGACAAATAATAAAGGAAATATAGGGAATCAGGATATTTAGCAGGAGCATAGTGTTGGGTATAGATAGATACAGTGTTATTCCAACATCCCAACACTTTTTTACTTCATCTGTCACTTGCAGATATTATTCAATATTATCTCATTGTGGACTTGCCTGCCATGACTGAGTGACTTGTCTTAAGTTTACAACTAGCCTGCAATTGTTGATTTTCAACTCTAGGAAAGAATATGCTTGGATTGCAAATTATGACAAATGTGAAATGAAAAGTCACATCTTTGTGATTTAGTTACATGTGGTAGTTTCATTGACCATTTCTGCCCCTTCTTCTTCCAAGCTGCTAACTATAATGTTTAGATGTGTGTATATTGTCTGTCTGTGTGTTTTGTTTACTCAGTATTTATGCATACATATGTACTGCAGACTATTGTGAGATAGTAGTGGTTGCTATGAAAATAGATTTTTAATATGCATAGCTATTGTAGCAGTTTGTGTTGCACTCTTAGAAAGAAAACAAATCAAGAAAATCTCAAAAGTTGACATGTTTGAGGGAAAATCATTAATTTATTTAACAAGCAAAATTAAAACAAACTATTTAGATTAATGCAGTTTCAGTCAATCATTTTCAAGACATAGGAACAAGAACCCATTTTTCCGATTTACCATAAATAATGAAGAACAACTCATTGAAAAGATTGCAGCTTTACATCAGACTGGTCCTGCTTGGCTTGCCAGTATGGCTTTTATTGAGTTTCAGCCATGACATATTATTGATGTATGGGTGAAGAATTCCTTTGGATTATGAATTTCAGGTGGCCTCACTAAATTTTCTCTAGCCAGTTATCTTTATGTTTCAGATTTTGGACAGAAAAATTGTACAAGTTCAGGACACCATCAATGCACTCAACAGCTTGGGGAGCATGGATGTGTATGCTGATGATGTGACTGTTGCTGAAGATCTTCTAAAAGATGCTGAAAAATCACGCCAGGTAGAAATTTTGTTTTGTTTGAATTTTGCCTATTTTCTTCTATCTTACTCTAGGAATATTTGTACCTTGATAAGAGTAAGCAGCCTAATGTCTCAAAATTTCAACGTTTTTACAAAGAAATATTTGTAATTCTCACAATTGCAATTAAATTGCAAACAAGAGGCAATTTTTGTGACTTCAAACATAATATACTGTGACAAATAAAAGGACAAAACAATCTGTTCCAACTGCATGAAAATGAAAGAACTTGCAACAAGAATAATACAAGTTAAGATAAGAAGAACATTTCTATGGCACCTTTCACCGAAACCTCAAGGCACTTTACAACCATTTATATGTAATATATAAACATAACATTTAACAGTTTACAAAATTTATCATCAATTAATAAACACCAACACAAACACATGCAATCCATTCAGAAGAGTAGTGTGACAATACCTAGAGCATTAATTTACATTACGGTTGAATTTCTATACAGAAGGTATGTCTTGAAAAGATGAGTCTTAAGAAGCTTATTAAAGACTTCAAAGCTGGTTGCAAATCTCACAGACAGGGCAAGGCATCCTACGACTGTGGACTGATCTTGCCAAAACTTCTTTCTTCAAAACTTTTCTATCTGGTCTTTGCAATGAACAATAATTCTGAATTTTGAGATGTGGCTCATATGAGAAGAGTAGATCCTGAATGTAAACCGGGGCAGTAGACTCCAGGGCCTTATAACAAAAAATACAAATCTTGTACTGAATCGTAGCCTTCACAGGAAGCCAGTGGAGAACCTTTGAGCAAATCTCTGGAGAAGGATACATTGTTCTGATAGATTTACACATATATTTTTTCTGTTTCTTTGTCTTGATTTCACAAAATTGCAATTAAATCCTTCTATTTCTTAATACAATAAATACAGTTGTGTTGACAAGAGGTCTGATCTCAATTATGATCTTTATTCTTAATGTTTCTCATCCCCCCAAAAAAAACCCGGGAGATTCATGTAACTCTTCAAAGTGAATGCAATGCTTGGTAATAAAAACAAAGTTTTCTCTCAGATATATGTAAGAAAATTTGAATGACCAAACGCATGTAAGTCTTTTTTGTTTCATTGGAGGTAATTTTATGTTTTTATGTTCACTTAACTCACTTGGCGACTTTGCTGAAGGCAATGCAAGATCTTGGCAGACAGCTGGTGCAATGCATCTTAGGTAAATGAGAAAGGGTCAAACACAATGACCTGCCAGAGGACTAAACCATGTTGTCTATGGAGGTTGCATTTGTGCAGGGATACAAACTTTAACCCTGATCTGTATATTCTTGGTTAGGTGACTCAAATTTGCTTAGAAACAATCAAAATGTAAATCATGGTTTCGTTCACTGTCAAAGTCAGTGCATTGGAAGAGATGTTAATATCAAAATGACTGCTTGCAAACCTGTGTTAGGCTCTGGAAACCCCACAATTTGATTAAGATATCTTGATTAAGACTCTTTGGAGAAAACCACAATTTGATTAAGATATCTTGATTAAGACTCTTTGGAGAAAACCAAGATTTGAATAAGACATCTTGAATAAGACTCTTTGGAGATTGATTTGTTTTTACCTTGCTTTGAGCTCCTTACATAGATTTATTTAAAGTGCTAATCAAGATGTGAATCAAAAAGTGTCTTTTCACACGGTTAATAAAATTTACAGTGTTATCACATTTCTCTTATATTTTTTTTTTCTGTGACCCAGCTGTTACCACGATTACAGGATATCGCTTTGAGCTCTCAGTCAGCAGGAAATCCTGTGGATGAGAAGTTAAAAGAAAGTAAAAGCAGCCTGCATGATACAGTTGTAGAACATCTGAAGGTGAGCAGTGAGGAAAAGTGTTAAACAGTTCATATCTATTGTTGCTTTAGAAGTCAATTCGCATATTTAGATTTTTATAAATTTTGGCACAAATTGTAAATGTACATAAATGTGCTGGAATGAGATACATCAATGGTTTCTATTTATGCATTGTCTGAATTTTGTCTATTACAATCTTGTGTTAAAATCACATATCATTTGCTTCTGCTATGATAATTTATTCGTCAAATTTAGTATAAAATGGATCATATATGTTTATGATGTTAGTAGAGACTTCTTTGTTTGTTTGGTGTTTTAGGGCTCTTTTCGACTATCAGGTGCCGGAGAAATGATTAATGATTAAATAAAGGCATTGTTAGGTCATGCAAATTATAAGTGGTAGATTTTAAAATGATTATCATCATAAGTTTATTACATTGAAGTAAAGATGTTGTTGTAAAGAAGAGACACCTAGGGAATAGATTAGATAAGCAAATTACAGCGATTGTCGCCTAATTGTTCACTGCCTTAAGCTCATTTCTCCTATATGCCTGCAGTTTCAGTGGAACATTTTTTTTCTATGTAAGCTGCCCCTCTAAAACCCACATTTTCGCCTAAATGCCTGGTCTCAGAGGCAACTACAAGCATAAAAGTCTCCTACCTGTCAGAAAATACACCTGTAATTAGTGAGTTTTTTTCCATTCATATCATTCAATTGGTAACAGGACTAATATGGGCCTGTCAACAAGTTAAAAACAACTTGCACAGTTGTCTCCCTTCATAATCCTCTCCAGTGTTCAGAAATGAAGGCTGACCTGTCTTCAATACGCACCCACCCACCATGCCTTGTGACCTAAATTGATCTATTGGCTCATTAGTTTGTGACAAGGCAATACAAAGCTATGCTGGTAGCTCTTTCATCAATGTAATAATTTTTGTGAAACTGTACCAGCACCTTTAATTGACTGTCCACACATAACTGAGTAAGGAAAAAGTGTGAACACTTTTATTACCCCCTCTTGTCCACTATTTTGTAATTGGTATTGCCTTTTGGTCTTTGTCATAGAGAAATGAAATGATATGAAAGGGCATTATATAGTACTTTTCCTTAAAAGATGAAAAGCTCAAAGCGCTTTACATAAAATAGTAAATGTCATACATATTTATAAAACAATTACTTAAAAGCAGGCATATTTACAAACATATTACAATATCTTATTAACGCATTTCAAATATAAATAGAATATAAAAACAGTTTAAAAACTACCGAGTTTCAATGGAAAAATAGAAATTCTCACAGAGATGATGTACATTCACAGATAGCATCTAAAGAGGTGGGTTTTCAATCTCTTTTTGAAAATCTCTATCATGGGGGGATGTCTTAATCGCCTCTGGCAGTGCGTTCCACATATCAGGAACAGCGAATGAAAATGGTGTTTCCCCGTATGTCTTCATTTTATAGACATTTTTAAGCAGTAGCAGAAAACTGGTAAAATATCGTTTTTTTAGTTAGAGGAAAAAAAAGTGGTCAGCTTGTCTATGCACTCACCACCTACATAGTTTTGCTTATTGTTGTAGCCATTCACCTCTGAATTGAAGGATGTGCTTTGTCATTCTTTTTCCACTTTTCCTGATCTTCTGCAATGTTTTGGAATGATTGGAGATCTTGATATGATTTGAGCTTTTCCTGGCATTCAATACATTTGAGATTCATTTTGAGTATGGTGTGGAATGATGTTAGTTGCTTTTCTATATATATCATTGGTGTCCAGATTGTGTAAATAAGCAGCAACAAAAACACCATGGCTTTGTTTGTTGGAATATTGTTGTCTTGTCTTAATTTGTATCTGAATAATCTCCATCTGCTTTCTACAATCTAAATGGAGAGAGGACTTTATTTGCACTTTTCAAAGAGACATTCGTTTGTTATCTTTTTGGTTTTAGATGTCTCGCTTTCAGTTTCACAAAAATTAAGGTTCCTGTAAGACAAAGACTTTTTGATAAATACCTGTATGGAATCAGTGAAGAAAGGTGAACGTTTTCTTAAAAAAACAGAATGTATGAAATCCTCACTGGGACCCCACCCCACAAACCACCTCTTAACCCCATTTTTTTAAAGCCTTTATCTGGTTTCACTTAAATGCCCGTTTTCTCTGTATCCTAAACACTGGGCATTTAGGTAGTAACTGCTATATTTAGAAACTATCATTGCCTCTTTTAAAACAGTTTTGATTCTTTGTTTTTGATTGCAGAAAACCCTAGAGGACATGCTTGCATGCACGTCGTCCACCTGTCCTGCTGTCATGACAAACAAGGTGAGGTGTTTATGTTTTGCATTTTGTGTAAGTGAAAGCTGGTTATGTCACATTTCACTCTCTGGATTTTTGCTCTAATCATTGCTCAGCACCTGAACAAACATCACATGTAAAGGATGTACATCGAAATAATGAAGGAAAAAACTTTTTTAGAGGACTAGACAGGGGGATGGAAGGAAGGTCTCTAAAGCCTTTGAATTTTAATGGCTAAAAATATTTGGCCTTGAAAAGGTTTTGGCTTTGAAATTTTGTGTTAAGTCCTTAAAATGTCGGTCACCTATCTCAGTATCCAATTGATAATTCAACTCACTAATTTGGCTGTGTGGCAGCTCATTTTCTTTGCAGAGAAAAGTGTTAAAAATTAAAACTTGAAATAAAAAGATAAGTACAAAATTGAAAGGGGAAATTTATTAACCATTCATCCACAATCCAGTAATGGTGTATGGCTTAGAGCCTGTGGCATTATACATGACAGAGCTGGGGTTGTCTGAAATGAAGATGCTGTATTTCCAGTGAATAATGGAGAGCTCAGAGAGAGAATGATGGATTGACAGGAGTTGGAGACAGAAGATCTTTATTAGCAACCTCCAACCAGATAAGCTGAAAGAAAGAAAGATAAAAAGGTGTGGAGTAAGAGAGACTTTAGACCTTTATAAAAGAAATGCCAGAATTATCTCAGTATCCGCGTTATAGATCTCGCTGGACATTTGGAAGAAAGCTGCTTCTTTTAAGAGATTTCATCCTGAACCAAAATAAAGAGTAAACCAAAGACCTTAAAAGCTCAGTCCTTATTAAATGTGAAAGCTGCTTTTAAAGTCTGTATTACCCATTTTGGAAATTCTCTTTGAGCTATGACTGATTAAACTATTATTACATGTAGCCTTGGCTAGAATGTAAACAAGGTAAAGATGGCATTCATATAGTGCGTGTTCCGTGGCGTAGCCATGCTCATGGTGCTTTATAATGAAATTAACCCCCCTGACCAACAACACAGAACATTTATAACAAGGCTTGCAACCTGTTAAGTATGTGTTGTAAATTTTGGCAATGAATTAACAAACATATACATAAATAAGAGAAATTTTCCATGCCTTTCAAATGTGTTTAGATAGTTTCTTTTTACTTTCATCATCTTGCACAGAAGTTTGAGACTGAGCTTAAGGAAGGCTGTCAGTTCAGGCTGGTCACAAGGAAAGATTTCATGCAAGGAATTTTGGAAGGAGCCAGTGCTGATATTTATAACCATACAGGGTGAGGCAGAGAGAATTGTGTTTTTGTCTTTTTGTTATCATCATCATCCTCACCTCCTCCTCATATTATAAGCATTCTCATCCACCTTATTTCCTTTCTCATTCTCCTCCACCGAGCTTTCTTATCCACCTCTTCTCCATCTTCCTTATCCTGGTTGTACCTTCTTCTCTTTATCTTCTTCATTGCATCCTCCTCTTCATCATCATTGCCTGTCTTACAGTTACAGAGAATACAAAGGGGGATTATTTTAAATATGGACTGTCCGTATGTCTGACAATAGAATTCAAGTACATTCATTGTACATAATATCAGACATTGGAGAAATTAAAAAGAAATGATGCTTTCCTTCCATTTTGAAATGTTGACCAAAAAACTAATGCACCAAAGTTTAAATATTTGCCTTAATGTTGTTTTTCCTCTCAGAGAAATCAATTTAGCTGTGGCATCTCTAATCTCTGACAATGTGGTGGATGAGGTGATTGATTCATTAGCTGCCACTTATAAAACTTTGGTGAGTTAATAAACACAAGATTTAATTCATTGCTGATGTGACAAACATACACGTTCTGCATTCTTGATACTTCCTGATAAAATATTTAATATTCTTATCCGATGCTGTTTATCGGACACACTTTACACTTGTACTGTTAACTATAAATTGTAATGGTCCAAGACCAACAACAATAGAAGCAAAGAGCATACATTTGTTTCTCTAAATATGTCCTTTCGTGTAACGAAGATCACTTTTTGATACCCTATGATGCATGTGGATAAAGAATTTGCAACACCCAACTTTGGCTTCATAGAAAAAGGGAAAAAGTACCCTATATATAATTTGAAGCTACTAAACAAATCCATTATTACACAGGTGTGGATCATACCTTTTAATTGAAAGACACTAGAAGTGAAGGGACATGGAGGGACCTGGTGTGAGGTTAGAGAGATGGCTGCAAACAGAGACCAATGACGTTCCCAAGTGTCAGCCTTATGTGTCAGGCGACACGGCAAAGGATAATGAATATTTGAAGAGACACTTGTCTTTCAGCATAATAAATGAAGAAGCATTTCTCATATGTTGAAAATGCAAACCACGGAGAAACATGAAGCCAATAACGCTGTATCTTCAAAGAGTTAAGTCGTGAATGCTGTCATAAAACTTCCACATTCTAGAAGTTCAAGAAGGCAATTCAATGATATGTATTAAGATTTAAAATGATTTTGTTTACTTTGTGAGCATACATGCTCTGTGGGTATATTTGTGTGTATGTGTGTGTGTGTGCGTGTGTGTGTGTGAGAGAGAGAGAGATTTTACTTTTTGTTTCCTGTGTCGGTAGAACATATGTAGATATGCTTAATTATTTGTAGTTGTCTGTGGTTGAGTTGATTTGTGATGCCTTCAGCTAGGTTGTGAAAATTGTCATATTTTGCTTTAAACCAAAACAAATTTCCTTAGTGTGTATTAATGAATTCATTCATTATAATTGTGTCAGAGCAACCATCTGAATCTACGAAGAAGTGGTGCTTACAAGGATAATGAAGATGAGGCCGATATCGCTACAACCTCCAGCTCCTTGACTGTTGAAAGGGTAAGTAGAAATTTCTTCATACATGTATGTTATTTATACATAAATATTCACATTTCCACCTGTACACATATATGTGTTGTATTAATGGTACTTTTGCAATATTAGTTTCATATGATTTAATATTTAATCCATGAATCATCCTTTATAGTACTTGTCATTGTTTTTATTGTTGTTGTTGAAAGGGAGGAGGAGGAGGAAGAGGAGAATACTTGAAAATTACCTTGTGACTGCACAGGCAATGAGGAAGCCTATAAGGCTATTCTAGTCACAGTGATATAAGATGGGCAATTTTTATCTGCATGGAGGAGGGTTGGCTATTGACTCATTCAACTTCCTGGTTGTATCATCCATCCTTCTCTTTTTAGCTTAATTTTTTTTCCCTCCTGTTTTTGATGGATACAAATAGGATTGTATGAAGATGGGAAATTATTTCATTGCCGAAATTAAGACAGAATATCAACACTTTTTTCCAAGACTGTTGCTATATACAGGGTGGGTTGATACCTTCGCGGGGG
>JAOYNN010177349.1:0-10977 GCA_025770095.1 Goniobranchus kuniei
GAAACATTACCCATCATGAAACATTACCCATCATGAAACATTACCCATCATGAAACATTACCCACCATGAAACATTACCCATCATGAAACATTACCCATCATGAAACATTACCCATCATGAAACATTACCCACCATGAAACATTACCCATCATGAAACATTACCCATCATGAAACATTACCCATCATGAAACATTACCCACCATGAAACATTACCCATCATGAAACATTACCCATCATGAAACATTACCCATCATGAAACATTACCCACCATGAAACATTATCCATCATGAACCATTATCCATTATGAAACATTTACAAAAAGCTTATGCCTAAGCCAGCTTCAAAAATAAAGATAAAATTTAATAGAAAGTGCCACTTTCTTTGGAAGGAAATGGTGGGGAAAGGCAAGGTTGGGCTTTCAAATCAATTTGGGGGCTCTGTCTGGGAGGATAAATTATATGGAACGGTAGAAGTCATGATGAGCCCTTCCCCTCCCACGACTCCCTTCCTCTACAGGTGTCAGGAAAAGGACATATCACTGGTCACTCCCAATGACAATGAAAAATAAGGTCAAATTTCGGATAACCAGTTGAAAATTAAATCACAGTTTGCTGTAGGCCTACTTGTAAATTGTTTAACTTTGTGTGTAGACAAGGCGATGAGTCAGGAGTTATTGAAGAGTGCTGTATGTTGGTGTACTGTACTTTTAGAAAGCAATAGATGTTAGTCATCTTTTATATATATAAAACAAAAGACTGTGAGCACTCACTCACTATCAAAAGTGTGGACTGAGGTTATATGTATAACTCAAGGTTACTTTGATAACAGCAATATTTAAAGTTTTCTTACCACTGAAAAATGTCCCAAAGTACCAAAGACTTCTCTGGACTCATGGGTGAATGAGTATCTGGTTGTGTGCAGCAAAAGATTTTGTTAAACCGTTCTTAACAGGTTTCTCCACAATAAGTTCCTCAGGGAGTTGTGAATGTGTCTGAGTGCAATGGCCTGCTGTGAGCATAAATGATGTAAAGGCAGGGAGCTTGTACTTGTGCAAGGTTTTCTTTTTTTTTCAGTTTCATTATTATTATTTTTTTTTTTTTAGAGTTTATGGAAAAGATAATGTTGGATTGCCTGCAATTTGTACAATTTTTTTCATCATGTTAACCAAAATTTAAGGAGGCGTGAGAAATGCCTCGCCAAGAAAAAGAAAATTCAATGTCCAAACGGTCTCACTGAGAACTTTCTTTTTCCACAGAAAAGCCCACATATTTAAAATTGCTATGTTGACATGCCGCATAGACTTTTTGCCATCAAAATTCCATTCTTTTCTATATGATTTATACAGATGAAACCTATGTATTGACATAAATCTGACAAAGTACCCATAGGGAATATCAAATTCCCGATTGTCTAGGCAACGGCAATAACAAGCAAATAGACAATATTTGATTTTCTTCTAAATGCTAGTAAATGAAATAGGTGAAATTAATGAATGAAAATACATGCTATTGTACAGATTCCTATTCCTGTACAAGCCAATGAAATTGCATGCAATACAAAGATGGGCATTGACATTGTGTAGATGCTTCGCATTGGTATTTCAGCTTCCCCCTCCCTTAAAAAATTGTATTTTTATTACACTAGTTGATATGATATATCAACATCATGCTTATATCGACATAAACTGGTAGTCCCAGTGATATTATGAGAAGTTTGCACTGTAGTTTCAATGAAATTAATGTTGAGGTAAAAGAAGGATTGTGAGGTAAATTATTTTTTTCAGGAACTCAGACGTTGCAGCCAAGGCTTCTTTCTCTTTCTTATAACCTCTTGATTCTTGTTTTAGTTTCTTCTCAACATCATCTCCCACCTCTCGATTACCTCTGGTGTCAGTCCCCTGGTTTTTCTCTTTTGTCTCAGTCTGAAAATCTGACTGACAGACAGATGACCATGTAAGGTTATAATTTGGAGCAAACAATTTGAGAAAGATGTACAAGACAGGACTGAAATCAGAATAACATTGCAAGTTCAGAAGCAAAACAATGCGTAAACAATACTTCTCAGGTATGTTGTTGATGTTCATGCTTCACTTTTGGCTTCATGGATTGCTAAAATGATGTCTACAGTTTTGTTTTTAAATCAGTGAAAGGGGAAATACAGAATGGTGAATTCAGTAAAGGCTAGATTTGTTATAGTTCAGGGGAGACAATGACTTTAAAAAGACAAAATCATCTGTGAAATGTGTAAAATGTGTTGTTTCCCTTTGTTCCAATCCTGTCATGTTGTAGTTCCAGACCACACTTTAACAACACCTTACATAGCCTACCTATGTTATTGTACCCTCCTCACAATCAGTGGAATTACTCACTGAAGCTTGACACTGGTGAATGGTGGACTGGAGGCAAAGGGTTTTTAATGACCAATGAAGTGTGACAAGTAGCTGAGCTTGCCAGATCAATAATGGGTAGAACAAGATTGTTTGGGGTAGAGATTCCTTAACATAATATTAGTCCGTGGCTTTGGAGGTTGCCTGTTTTAATGGGCTGTGGCCATTTTTTGTGTTCCTTTTTCTGTCATTTGAACTTCCAGTCATGGCTGCTTGAGCTTATATTCCTGTGTAACCTATAGAGTGCTGCCAGCAATATCGTGGTGCAGTTGCAGTTCTGGCACTGCTGTGATTTAATGAGACACTTTGGAATTTTTGAGGGAAGTCTTGAATTTCTGTAGCAGTTTACTTTACAACTGGTAACATTTTATTTGTCAGATATTATAAGGGTGGAGATTTAAGCCTAAAGAAATTGTCTTTTATATTGAATTAATTGTACTCAACGCTCCAGTTTCCAGTATTTTGTTTCAGTTTTCATACTCTATCAAAATGATGGCTAAAGTGATGTAAGTGACTTTCTTAAGTACTATCTTTTTTCTTTTTTTTTTTTTGCCTGTATTTCAGAACAGGGTGATTTCATATGTGAGTGGACACAAATATTATTTTGTTTTGAAATTTATAATCCAAGTGATGTACATTTATGAGGTGATGAATTTCATGGACATAAGTTATGTGGGTTTGTGGCGATAACAAAGTTATGCAATAAAATCCCTATTATTAAACAATTCCCTTAAATTTTACACTATAAATCTCTTTTTGGAAATCCCACTTCTTTGTAGTCTGAAACTAATTCTTTTTTTTTATTTTACTGACAGTACTGTCATGTTTTCAATGACGGAAAAACTTTTTCTGACAATTAACATACATACAAATTTCTTGTAATTAATTATTCTGTCAATATTTTTATGCTTTGGAATTTTCTGGAGATTACTTTGCTCTATCTGTGTGCTGGTTATAAAGAAGATATTGGAAGTTTTGTTTTCTTGAACTTCTCATAGCCTTAACCTAGATCTTTAATTCACTCCAAATGTATGACCACTTTATGTAATACAAATGGTGAATATTCTGTTATCAACCATCGAGTTTATATTCTTATGATAATTTGTGGCTTATTTATTTGTCAACAGCTTAAATTGAACTGGGATTAAAGGATCAAAATTGAAAAAGAAATGTTACGGGGGTGTAAAAAAAACAACAGGTGCATAATTTTCAAAGATTTTTTGTTACGCCTTAAAGAACAAAGAACATGGATATTACTGCCACAAGGATTATATTAAATTGTAAATTTAAGTATGACATAAAAAAACTTTATACCCTTATGAGTCTAACTTGATCTGATACATTCCACATATATTTTTGCAAGCTCCTTTCATGTTATTCAGTCAACCTGATAGTATTAGGAGAGCAAATCCTGTTGACATTGGCTAATTTTATGTTTAACATCGCTGTTCCATAATGAATTGAATTTATAAAGCATGTAACCTCTAGGACTATATTTACAAGGTTCTGAGTGCTTAACGAAGATTTACTACAGATAACAATATTCAAAATAACCTGTTCAGGTGGAGGAAAGAGAGAATAGGAATAAGCATTTTAATTTATGTGACATAAAAAATGAAATTAAAGCATGAAAATTACAGAATGAAAGACAGTAAGAATGGGCACATTAAAATAAGACATACAACAAGAAGAAATGAAACCATTTCAAGTTGGTTATAAAGAAATAAATGTTTTATTATCACCTGAATGCTTTTTGAAAATTAAGTATACCAGTATATGTATTTGTTGATATTTTTTATTTTTTTTACTATTCGTTATGCTGTCTACAAATCTTGAATAGAAGCTCTTTCTTTAAAGGCCATCAAAAGTGATGAAAAGCTCAGCATCTCTTGTTTGGTTGTGGAGCATTTTCAGATCAGTTTTCTCTGAGTTGTCTTGCTGATTGATTAAAAAAAAAAAATTCATTGGTCAGATTGGTAGTAAAAGCTAGAATTTATATATTAACAGTTAATAGTCAAGAAATACCACTGAAGGGTTATAATGTAAAGATTTATCATGACATGACAGCTCCTTCATCTTTCTAAAAGTATTTGCAAGAAACACAAAGATCAAAATGTACTTCTGTAAGAGTGACATGAATAGATGAATGTCTTTGTGATGATCTGTTAAAACAAAAATCATGGGATAAAAGTTATATGAGTGCCTCATAGATGCATTCTATTCACTTTTGCTAGGACATGAGAAAAACGTACCATATGAATGACTTTTTGTGTGCGTTGTTCTTCCTCTTTGATTGCAGCTAGAAAGATCAAGTAAGCACATACGATTCTCTGGACATTTTGCGTCGAAAAGGGAAAGTAGAAAAGAGGTGAGACAGTGCTGTTCCTAGTTTTCTAGTTTTGTGTTTAAAACAAGATGATGGAAACAGAATTTGTAAATAAAAGATGATACCAACATATACATTTTGCTTTGATAACAGGACCAGAAAAATAAAGGGCTGAATCATAATATTGTCTTATAGCTTACAAAATGCTTATTTACATAATATTTAATTTACCTTTTAGTCCCTCGTATGGTTATGTCAGTAATGAAAATTCTTGAACATAAGGTCTGCTAATGAACAAAGAATTTCTTTTTGTGTGAGGTAACGTTGTTTCTGCCAGCATACATATAGGTAATAATACAGAATAGACCATTCGTGATAGATATGAAAAGAAATTACCATGTTAGATGTTTTCTATAAAGCCTTTGATTTGATTCCTCTCTTTTATAGAAAATGATAGCATAATTTATATAATTGAATATCATAATTTAGTCCAAATAAAAGATGAAATATTAGAATGATGAAACATATAAACACACATTCATGTTCACTGTAGATGTGGGGATAATAAAGAGTCACAATCCTTGACTTCTAAAATTTGAAAATAGTTTTTGTCAAGAAACTATAACAATGCTCTTCTAAGAGGAAAGAAAATAGAAAACAAAACATCCCATCTCATTTGCAATGGATCTTAAACTCACCATGTGTTATGTAACTTTAATTCAAAGTTTTATTGGTACCATGGTGGATATTGCAGACTTTCATACCGTGATAAGTTAGGTGTTGTTTTAAGGCAGCTCACATGTTAATTCAGATTTTGGTTAGGGATCCTTGCTAAGGACATTGGTCTATTTACTGTAAATCATCTAAATTTTGTGTCTTTTGCATTTGCATTGTCAATTGCCAAAAGCCTAGATCTAAGTGCAAAATGTTTTTTTTTTATGAATCAGGATGATGAGGACATTTTGAGACCCGCATCTGAACCAGAAATTGAAAACACCGATCCCAACATGAGTCCAGCCAACAATTTAGGTTTTCAACGTACAAAGACTCATGTGTCAGCGGGCCTTGAGAGACTTCTCAATGGTAAAAATAACAAAAGTTATTATCCAGTTTTGTTTCAAGATATTCCAATAGAATATTTTGTTCCACACTTAAAGTGCTTTTACTCAAACAATTGAAATACATTCCTGTTTAAGTCAAAGAGAAATTTTTAATTATTTAGCATGAATAAATAGTTCATTTTCATTTTACTCTAATGTGCTAGAATGGATAGGAAGGTGATCTTGATACATTATTTAAAAATGAAAAGTATAAAGAAAGCTATTTTTCCTTTTTACAATGAAGAAATATTAAGTCGGGGGATATATCAAATTAAGGTAAAATATATAAAGCATACAATTTCACTTTCAGTCAGTCAGTCAGTTCTCCCATTGATTTTGATTTTCATCCGTCAGGGCGCTTCAGGGTGGCAACGAGTCTTCTCCACTTCCCTCGGCTCTCTGCTCTCCTCAGCATCTCACTCAATTCCATGCCTGTCCACTCTCGGATGTTGTCCTCCCACCTCTTTCTTTGTCTGCCTCGTCTTCAGTCGCCCTGTACAGTGCCTTGCAGGATTGATTTGGCAAGGCCAGAGGAACGGGTGATATGACCATACCATTTCAGTTTCCGTTGTTTGACCCGAGTTAGGTCATTTTTTTGGCCCAGTAGCATGTTGAATGCGACTTTTGACTCTTTGTTGGTGATGTGGTCTTTATATGAGATGTTGAGTAATTTGCGAAAACACCTCACTTCAACAGCTTTTATTCTTCTCTCGGAGTCTGCCGTCACTCTAAAGATTTTAAAAGAAATTTCCAACACAATATGTTACTGAAAAGAGAGAGGCATTATTCAACTATTCTGAATGCTTACTTTTATGAATGTTCTGTTTAGTTTGATTCTAAAATTTCATCATTTTTAAATGATGTGCTTAATTCTCTCAGGACCCCTGGCTCAAAACAACCCAGAGCTGTTATATCGCCACAACAAGCTTCCTGGATTTAACAGGCCGAAAGTGTTGCCTGATGCACCAGATATGGATGACAAGGGTAAGGTTTAGATTAAAGATGAATAAGGGAGATCATATCAAGTTTTGTTCCCTCTTTAACTCTAACTATAGTGTTTGTTTTGTTTTGTTTTTTTGCCAGTCATAAATGAGGGAAGAGTTAAGACGGTAATCTGCACATGTAATTCCACTGTCACATCATATATCCCTGTTAATCTGTTTTCCTAATTTTCTTTCAGGATACCAAACTTTTAGAAGTAAAAATTCACCCTCTCACATTTCACTCTAGTAAAACTGACATCTAACTTTTAGGACAGAGTCAATGCATCCTTGTTTAAACCTGGAAAGGCCAACCTGATAAGGGATGTGTCATCCATTTAGTTCATCAATCATTCGTTGTGTTTAACTGGCACAAATTGACAGTACAAACTTTTGCAGGGGAAAAACCTGACTTTACATAGGGATAAATGATTAAAGAAAAAAAAAACAGCAAAAAAAAGGGCAAAATAAAACAACAACAAAAATTTGGGGCATTCTTAGATTTGGATCTGTCGATGGAACACAGATTAATGTTACATCAAATCACTGCACTGCCAATTGAAAAGAATAAGTTTCATCAGGCAGTTCCTTTCTGAGGATAGGACCAAAAAAATGTCGTCTCCCTTTTCTGTTCAAGGTTGGACTTCTGCAATGCTCTGTTGTTTGGTGTTTCAGAAAGCAAACTTAAACAACTACAAATTGTCCAGAACAGTGCTGCCAGATTGATCTTCAAGAGAAAGAGATTTGACTCAGCCAAACCTCTCCTCCGTCGATAACACTGGCTTCCTGTTGAAAAGAGAGTCAGATTTAAGGCGTGGGTTATGGTTTATCGCTGTTTGGAAAACACTGCCCTGCCATATTTTATTGAACTTTTGACAAAATATTCAGCCCCTCGTAATCTGAGCTCCTACAGTGATCCCACTCGTTTGGCCATCCCTTGAATTTGTACAAGGGCAGGAGCATGATCATTTTCTCACTGTGCACCATCTGTCTGGAACATCATTCCATAGAGCATTTGGGAATCCAAATCACTGTCTGCTACTGAGAAATCTTTTTAAACTTTTCTTGTTTAATTCTTGTAGGATTAGATGTATGATTTGTGTTGTATGGTAGTGCATATTGTAAAGCGTCAAGAGCCTTATGTTTCAAGGAGACTGGCACTATATAAGTGTCCATATTATTAGTATTATTATAACTAAAAACAAGAAAAAAACGTAAACAAAAGTGAAATAGAAATTGTGTTTGTTTTCTAAGAGCACATCTATGAGGTAAGTTTTGAGGTGTTTTTTTTAGGGTGCTGTCTGATACTGTTTGCTGTGAATGCACAGAAAACGGAAGCTCAGTCCAGGTGTGAGGATCTGCAAGTTTGAATGAGCGCAGTGACAATTTTGTTAAAAATCTTTTTTGTGAAGGAACGCTCAATTTACCGGTATTGTGAAGTCAATGGAGTGGAAGAAAGATTCGGCCAAGTTGTTGGCCATTCTCTCATTCTTCATGTCCATGCATATCTCCTTAATTGTATCAGCTTACAGTATAAACTTTGGAATTCAATTGCTAACACTCCTCTTGTAGTTATCACTGTATTAGATTGGATGTAATTTCTGGATTAATGCCCTCTCTGGCTAATGGTAAATATTTTCGTTTTATTAAGGGGTGAGATCTAAAAATGTGTAAGCCGGAGTATCACTGATGTAAATGTAGTACGAAAGAAGGTGAAAAGTAAAAAGTAAAAAAAAAAGAGATGCAACTTTTTTGTTTTTGTTTTGTTCTCAACTAAATGTGGACTAATGGCAGGAGGTTTTTGATTTCATTTGTTGTAAATTTTCATAATTTTATCCATTGCCAGAAAATGACATCACAGAAACATTTGTATCAACAAGGAGCAAAACCATGCCAACACTTGGCCGCCCTAAAATTTCTCCACAAAAACTGACCTTGATGAATGAAGGAGAGCGCTTGAGAAATGCCAAAGACCTTGTAGAAAAAGCAATTAAAGTAAGCGTGTTACTAGGTAGATCTTGATATTTTTACGCATACCATCAGTCACTGTGTATAGTATGCTGCAGTAGATAACATGCATCCCCCATGACAGGAACACAATTTTTTGACAACACCAATATATGCTAGATAGCACGCACTCGAAAAATAAAGTAATGGTCATGTGTCAAAATCCACTGCATGCAGCCATTTTGATTCTGTTTTGATCACTATTAGAATTTCCAGTCATTGTCAAGTGGGCTCTATCTCAAAGACTCATGAAGAGGTATTGATTTTTAGTTCTCTCAGCTCAAAAGTAGATGATCGGTTACCACAATGATAGCATTACAACAATATCTTCACCAGCATGAACAAAGTTCAAATTAGTAGCGTAGAGGTATGATAAATAGAAAGTTGTTAGAGTGTGTGACGTTACCAGGAAGTGGACATAACCACAATGATTATTCACTTACCTTCAATTTCTTTGGACTTGAGATTGGGTTAAAATTGGTCTTCAATCAATATGAATTTTTTGTTGTTGGCCAATTTGATGATCCAAGGATAACACGTAGACCCCACTTTAGGAGGTCTATTTTTGCATGAAAAGTTGCGTGCTATCTTCTTCTTTAGGTGCCTTGTCTGGAACAGACATTGGCGATCAAGGTTCTCCACTCAAATCTGTTATCACCTAATCTCAGGAGATTATTGCCACTGCTGTCTGTTGATATTGCTTTGAGACTATCAAGATATGTAATTCTCTGTCTACCTTTGCTACGTTTCCCTGTGAAAGATAGATATTCTAGACCCCTGTGGCGGCAGATGTGTCCTAGAAACTGTAGTTGTTTCTTTCTTATAGTTTTGATTAGTGATCTCTCTACATTTGCCTCTTTTAGTATTGATTCATTAAATTTTTTTTCCACCCATGAAATTCTCATCATTCTTCTATAACCCACATCTCTGCGGCTTCTAATTTCCTCAATGTTTCTTTGTTTAAAGTCCAGCATTAACATCCATATAATAGTACTGACCATACATATGTTTTTAATGTTTTTAATGCATGCTGTGCATGGTGATTTATGGTAATTATTTTTTTCTTTATTAAGATATCTTGACTTTGGCTCTCCACATATATATTTCTTTTTACAATGTTTTCTCTATTTGATTTTATTTGTTTTATAACACTGTAAGAGTTATTGAAAGCCCAGATACCTCCTTATATTGCTCTGACATGAATGTATTCAGTTCATATACCTATTCCTAAAAATAGGTAATTTTTCTGACACTGATCAGAATTTCATATAGTTTGTCAATGGATATTTCATGTGTCTCTTGAATGTGAGGGTATGAATAAAACTTGTTTTTATGTTATGTTTAAAAATCAATCTTATGAACATGATGAATCAAAGCAACTTCATTATGCTTCTACTTCTTCTTTTGTGTACTGTTTGACTAGAGAGAAAGACCAGTCTCAATAATGAACATAGCGGTCTTTATATGTTCATTCAGTGGGCCATGGAGTTGTGTGTTTAAATATATTTCCACAGGCCAGTATGTGTTTCAGCTGAACTCAAATATTTTTGCGGTGTTGAAGGATAAAAAGGAGTCCTTTGGAGCTTAATTGTCTCATAGGACAAGAGCGTATGCTGGTTTCTATAGCATGACATGGACAGTGACGGACTTTATCCATCACTTTCTGAATAGGATGCTATTCTGCTGCAAAGTACTTTTCTATTCAAAGCTTTACACATTTTTACTTTGGTAGAGTGAAGCAACAGGGGTACATTTTTGTGCTTAAGGAAAAAAAACGTATGTGTTCATAACGGGCATCAAACCTGCTACCTCTCTGTCCAACACTCTATCATTGAGGTACAGCATCCGTTGATGAATATGTTCTGCATTTTGCTTGGAAGCATCACGGGTGCAATTTTCCATTACTAATCTTAAATTTTTCATGCATACGCGATTTCAGAAACCATCATATTGATACCAAGCTGAGATTTGAGCTTTTTTTTTTATATAGCGCTAAATCCACTATGAGCTGGAAGCGCTGTACATGTGTTCCCTGACAGACCTTTTCCTACCAAAGACCTTCTCAGCTTCATGTAAAGTGTACAGAAATGCAGCTATTGTAAAGGCGTGCTTGCTCTTGCATATTGACACGATCCTCCTCCTGTAATGCATTGTCTCTACTCCGTATGAGTGGGCGA
>JAOYNN010177460.1:0-10975 GCA_025770095.1 Goniobranchus kuniei
AAGAAGAAGAAGAAGAAGAAGAAGAAGAAGAAGAAGAAGAAGAAGAAGAAGAAGAAGAAGAAGAAGAAGAAGGAGATAAAAATAAGAAGGAAACGAAGGAGAAAAGAAAGAAAAAGAAGGAAAAGAAAAAACAGAGATAGCCATCGCGGGGGGCACAGATGGCTCAATGGTTAAGGCGTTGACTTGAGATCCGGAGGTCCCTTGTTTGATTCCCACCAGCGACTACTTGCATTTTTTTCCTTAAGCAAGAAGACTCACCCTAATTGCTTGAGTCGACTCAGGTGTTAAATGAGTACCTAGCAAAAGCCTGGTATTGTTGTGCAAAATGTGCTGCACTTTACTGTATACTCACCAGGGATATGCCTGTTAGGGGATAAAGTATTGTAAGGCACTTTGAGATTGTTCGTAGAACCATGGAAAGAACTACATAAATGCAATCTTTATCTTTATCTTTTACAGGAAACAGCTGATAACATCTTAAAAAATCAGAAATCAGGGTTTTCTCATCTCTTTATTTTAAAAACCTTACCGTAGTTGTCTCTCCACCATGATTGCTGGCATGTTGTGAGTGAGATTGGCCTGGTTCCAGGTGATATCTTCATGACGTTCTTGCTGCAGACGGTTATGATCCTCCAAAAAGCGGTAATTTCCTGAAATGATATTCATGCTTGGCCCTTCCTCGTCTCCTGGGGCATATTCTGCTGCACCCAAATGCTGGAGGAAATCCTGATGTGATATGAAGCCTTTGCTGTTAGTGTCGTATCTGGAGGAGACAAATGATACAAAATCTTGCATCTGCTTTAGTTTTCATAGAACACTTGTTTCAATTTTTAATCTTTTTTCTTTTTAAATAAAGCACAGAACATTACTTTTGAGACTAATCTCACAGCTTTAGAAGGAGAACGACGAGAATGGGACAGATGTATTAGAAGAAGAAAGGTATAGCTAGACAGGAGGGAAAAGCAACAAAAAGGATGCTCCCTCCCACATGAGAAAGGTGATACCTTAGTCGCCTTAGACCCACATAAAGATATATGCTTACCTCTCATTGTTTTTCAGGGGTACCATTATCTTAGAATTAATAACCGGATATTGAACAAAAAGCACAAGAGATGTACCAAACTTGCAGTGTTCTTGAAAGAGGATCTTGTTTTCGGGCAAAACATCTGATGTTGATACTTCTTTATGTGTTAGTTTTGGGCAGACAGATCAGTTGAACATCTTTGACTTCATCAATATTTTATTGGTAAGATTAATTTCTTCTCTGATGACACTTTTATTGTTTAGTAGATTTGTATACAAAATTTTTACACACTACTTGGACACCAGAAACTTCCAAGATGGAAATATGTCAACAAAATAAATGACAGTCCTAAAAAGCTGGTAATCAATGCTTATAAACTAATATCTGAAACAATAATTAAGAATCTTTGAAACTAGATTTGAGATGTTGGTGTAAAAACATGGTAAAATTCTTTGTCTTCAAGAGCTGGGAAAACATTTGAATGGTAAACACATCAAGAGCTGTTAAGCATAAATAAAAAAACTTGCATATTTCAAACATATTGGAGAACTGGATGTTGCGAAAACAATTACGCAAAGAATGTTCATTCATTGTCATCGACGCCTTTTTCATGCTCTTACAAAATGTAAGCTGTAAACAAATGTTTACAACCCTTTCTTGTCTAGGGCCAGCTTTTTAATCTCATTATTCATTTTATTGTTTCCCTGAATATCACTGGGTTTTGACATTCCATCGTTTTAAGGAACAGTTGACATGAGGAAAAAAAATACAGGAAAATGATTACACATCTGACTTCAAAATTCCATGACTTGATGGAAATACTCATAAACAACTGCCACAGACTAGTTAACAATCATGAAGATTAGGGAGTAATGTAGCTCAGTGGTAGAGCGTTGGCCTGCAGACAGAGAGATAGCAGGTTCAATTCACACTACAGATACATGCATTTTCTCCTTAAGCAAGAAAATTTATCCCTTTTGCTTCATTCAACCCATATGAAAATGAGTACGCTTTGGCTGGAAAAGTACTCTGCAATAAACTAGCATCCAATTCAGAGAGTGATGGATAAAGTCTGTCACTGTCCACTTCATGCTATAGAAACCAGGATAAGCTCTGGCCTTTGGAGCAAATCCTGCTTGAAAAGGACTACTTTTATTTCTTCTATGATGGTTATTCAATTACATCCCACCTCTTTAATAGCTAAAAACATTAAACAAACACGAGAAATTGCAATGACAAAATGCCTACCTTAACCATAATTTCTTGAACTCCCCATCATCAATCGGTAGACTAAATCTATGCAAAGTGTCCCTGAGTTCTTTTTTAGTGATAATTCCATTGCCTTTGCTGTCCATTGTTCTGAAAGCCTGTGATGACAAGGGAGGTAATAAAATAACAAGTGAAAAAAGTGTTGATCACATTAAATTGTTCAAACAAAATGCTTAGGATATTCAACTTTTTTTTTTCAAAGAAGCACAAAAAAGAAAATTGTACAACTATGACATTTTATGTCATTAACTTAATGCAAAATTTAAATGGAACCTTTTATTGAATTTAGAATTCTGGTAAAAAACACAATAATATTCCAGTAAAACTATGCTCTGGCCCATGATAAGTTTTATCTATCAAACGTTTAATTAGTATCAAACATTTTCACCAAAATAATGTACAAGAGGAGTTAAAAAGAGACTCCATACTAGGATAGGCTCTCTTAATAGTAAATTCTTCAGTAAAGGTAACACTTTGTGACTTTAAATTCAGTAGACAGATTACTGAAGATAAAATTCAGCATATATAAATGTTGAAAAGAAAATAATAACCAGAGACAGATCTTTCCATTGCCGGTATGCCTTCTGTGCTAATAACTCATGGGCCTCATTTGCAGATAATGGTTGAGGAGGTTGAGTTTCATTATATCTGACAAAGCATTAAAAAAAAACAAATTCATGGTGTTGGTAAGAGGTAAATATAAAAAAAAAGAAGATCAATATCTCAAGGTAATTTATACAATGCCTTTAATCTTCACAAGATGATATCATTGAAGATAAATGAGTGTGATGATATCATGGGAAATATTAGCAATTAAAGGAAGTTTGAATACAAATTATGTTTATAAAATACTCAAACATTTTTCACTTCAGTCACTAATCACTAAGTAAATGTTTTAATATAATTGCCATCTAAGGTTGGTCTTTTCTAAAGAGATGCAACAAGAACAGAGTGAATATTGATAAGTTCTAATTTGACCAAATGAAGGAGTTTAAATAAGATGAGAGTAATGCTCAAAATTTTAAACTCATTAAACAAATAGGAAGTAAGGTATTTAGCAGCATTATCCCCTCGAATAAAGCATAAGACAAGGAATTTTGCACCCACATGAGTAATATGTTGAACTATGTGGGTCAATTTAAAGACTCAAGAGAATCATTCTTTCTGGGAATGGTGTTGCAAATGAAAGGCATACACATTTACCTGTGAACTGAGTTGAGCCATTTGTGACCCTCTGGTCCATCCCTTTGCTCAAAGCGATTCAAAAACTCCAAGTAGCTAATTCTGCTTCCTTTTTCTATACCTAGTTTCACACAGAGCTTCTCATATTCTGCATCATTGGTAAAGATGAGGAATGAATCCAGCATGCGCCTAAAACTGGATTTGTTTAGACACCCTTGATGGAGATCATCAAACTTGTAGAAAGCACCTCGTAAGTTCTAAAAGATACAGCAGACAAAGCACAACTTTACTTTATAAGCTTCAGATAATCCAAAGTAAAAGCTCAAAAAATAACAACAGAACTCATAATTTCTAGGGCCTGCGACCAAAGTAGTATTAGCAATCTTACTCTCAATTCTTTCGTCAACTTTTTGCAAATGGTACTAGACCATTTTGGATAAATCCAGCTGGTTCAAATTGTAAGCAATAAATTAAAAATTTATACAATGCTGCCGTTTTCATTTAAAAGGCAGTATTTTACTCTCAATCCTATACATCTTTACTGCCTTTCTAATGAAATCGGCAGAATGGAAACCTCATTACATTGAAATTACCTGATTCTCTAAGGCAGGGGTCTTCAAACTATGGCCCACTGGCCAAATCTGGCCCTCGACACCGAAAAACGTGGCCCACCAAGTCCCATCCATTTCAGCATACTAGTATACTGGTGTGTATTGTGATATTTCTGTACTTACAAAACACTTCATGCCCATGGATTTGGCCCTCCAAATTTTTGGAAAATACAAACTGGGCCCTTAGAGGAAAAAGTTTCAAGACCCCTGCTCTAAAGTCTTCCAAAAATAGCATTCCCGCTTCATTTTATACTGGCAATTCTCATGCACACTTTTACAATGGTTACTAGATCTTCTTCATCTTTTTCTTCTTCTTCATTTTCTTTCAGTTTATTCCATTTAGGGTGACCACAATGGATTTTACATCTCCAATCAATACTATTCAATACATACTTCTCTTGATCACCTACACCCTTCAAATCCTCCTTAAATCCATCCATGTACCTTCTCTTGGCTTTAGTATTCTGTTTCCAATGCATTCTTTACCACTCCTCTGAATATGACTGGATCATATTTTACTAGATCATTTATGAATAAATGCAGTTGAATCAAATTCTATAGCAATAAAATTAAAACTATCGCAACTGAAATCTCCCTGCTTTGAAATCACATCACTTTCTGGTCTTCCAAAAAAGCATTCCTGGGTAATATTGCTGGGTGTGCATAATGTAATACTTTGATCATTTGGGATGGATTTTGATGTTTAAGGTATCAGATCTTTTCTATCATCCATCATCTTACTCAATTTACTCTTTTGACAGTTCTGGTCCACAGGAATTGGGGTTAAAGAAAAAATAAGACAGCGGTCAGATGTCTTTTTATGAGTAGATTAGCATGACTTTAAATAAAATAGGTTTTTCCTTTTGAACATGATAATATCTTCCCTGCGGCATGCTTGCTGTTTGAAATTATTTTCATGAATTTTGTAACACGTACAAAAATTTCTAACACAAGACTTTAACATAAATCTTTAATTCATAAAATATGTATGAATATTAATCAGATATCTTAGATCTATCTCTATACTTAATTGATTAAAGTCATATATCCAGGAGCAGGGAAGGGGGTGGTAAAAGAAATCTGCTGCAATGGAGAGACAACTTTACTCAACATACCGCAAAATTTTCTCTAAGCTTTTGGCGTAATTTTGATTCAACTTCAAGTGCTGTCATGATGCGCTCATCACCTCGTATGGGATTCACACGATGATTGTCCATATGTTTGACAACACCCTCTGTGGATCCATCTTGCCTTGGATCACCAAAGTTCATGATGAAATCCATATATTGCATATGGCCATTGTGACAGTTGAGTTTAGCCATCAGTTCTACAAACTGTTCGTCTGACATTAAGATGCCAAGGTCACACAAAATCTGTAAGAGATTAAGAAAGAGGATTCCTATTGTCTTTTTCTTTTCAATTTTAACAAATTATCTCTTTATCTCTGGAGGGGATTAACCCACTGTGATGGAGATGAACTCTGATATCTTAAGTTCAATCAAAACATTTACTAAAGTACTTATAAAATTTTAAGTTTTTCAATTGTAAATGGAATCAGAGATTTGGCATTTACCAAAAATCAACTTATAAGTTGTTAAAAGAGAGCTTGTCATAAAGTGATGGCATGGCCAAGCCTGGAAATAAGGAGTAAAGCAGGATCAAGATTATCTTTAAAAAACAGAGGCAAGGATAAAGTTGTAAGGACTTCAACTATTCTTCATTGTTAGTGGAATGCATCTAGGTTTTCTTCATCTGTTTTTGTTACGGCCCATGTGGTGCTGTTGTATAGGATCAAAAGGATGGACTTTACAAGTGCATTGTAGATTTTCAGTTTTGTTTTCATTTTGATCTTTCCATTTCTATTCCAGATGTGAGACAGGGCATTTTGTGACAATGCTTTTCTTCGTGCTTTGTCTTCTTTATCTCCCATGAGTGAGCCAACTTTCTTAACGCCTTTCCACTTGCCACATGTTCTGCTCAGTTTTGTTATTTCAGTTTTGTCAATGTTGACCATTAAGTTTAATTCTTTCATAAAATTAAATATAGTTGCAGCACAAATCCATCCAGCTAACTCAACTGTCATGAAGTTTATGTCTACCTCTAAATATAATATGTGTAAAATATAAGGTTTAAAATTATGACAAATCTTTATTTTCATTTTGTATAAATCTGTCTCATTTTCATACCTCCCTAAATTCATTCTTTGTGATGCGTCCCTTATTTTTCTTATCATAGGTGAGGAAAGCTTTGCGAAGGGCGGGAGATAACTGAGCCATCTTGTCCTTAAATCGTGTGATGACTTCATCAGCTGTCATTTGACTAGTGCGATATGACTGGGACATAGCCATTGCATTGTGCCTGAAAATTAAAGCACATTAAACCACTGAAAGATTTTTCAAATAACAGATAATATTCAATGGAAAATTCTTTCATATTTTTTTAGTTTCCATTAGAATCCATAATTACACAGCAATAAAAAAGAAGGAAATCTGACATGAAGTTTTCTCAAAAGAATATTGCGTCTATCGTGAAAATGTGCAAAAAACCAAACAAACAAACAAACGAGGCAATCTGAATAAGGTGTAAAAGCCCACTTTTTAAATATATTTACATATAACATGAATTATATCAAATATAAAAAAAACAAACAGCAATGCGCTGTGTTAGATTTAAACCTACACAAACATTTTAGGATCAAATATTACGAGGTATATGATGGTGATTTTACTTTTTCAAAAGAGTTCATTTGTGAGCCTTATAATATTTAAAACTTGATTTGGAACTCGTGAATTAGTCATTCTGACTTGGTCATTTCTACAAGTTTTTACCATGAGATAAAGACATAGTCCAAACATCAAGTACCTGTGATATAAATCAGCTTGTCGTCTCATTTCAGCCTTCTGACTGCCATCCATGATCTGAGTGCTGAGCCCCACGACATCACCAGGAGAAACATCCACCCCTAATCTTTCAAGAAATTCCATGTAATTGACCTTTCCTTCATTAAAGTCTGTGCAACGCAATATCAAACTAGTGAGGAAGAAATGCAAATGAACAAATCATTGACATTAATTTATCATACTTGTTGGTAAAGGAAATATTTGGGTAGTCCTCTCCAAGCATTTTTTGTACAGAAGAATATTGTCATGAACTTGAATCCTTATAAATTCAAAGCTCTGTTTTGTGTTCCCTAGTGCTAAGAAAGATCTTAAGCTTTAGGTACAACATTCTCATAACATGGTCATATGTAAGAATCAACTAAATTTTTTTTTTAAGTGAGGAATCTGAGCTTTTGAGCTTTTTTATATAGCCCTAAATCTACTAAATGTGCTCAACACATTTTACAAGTGTTCCCCGACAGGCCTTTTCCAACCAAATATCTTCTCAACTCCATTTAGAGTATAATGAGATGCAGCTATTTCAAAGGTGAACTTGATCTAGGATACTGACAATATCTTTCTCTGTCTATGGTCAGGTACTCAATAACACCTGAGTGGGGTAAGGAAATGTATGTAAATAGTCTTTCCCAGGGACTAAACAGCGCCACTGCCCTGCCCGGCCCGGCCTCGAACTTGAACACCCGTGGTTACAAGTCAAATGCACTGACCTCGTAGCCATGCTGCCACACAAAAAGAATAACTTTTCTTGTTTTTGCCTTTTTCAATGAATCATCCTGAGGCTTTTTTTTTTCTCATTGTTTTCTGGGCTGTACACTGCTCAGGCAAGGCAAACTCCTTTTGACTTTTAAACGATAGTTTATCAGCCTTAGAAATTTGAACAGAACTAAATCAGGTTCGTGCCTAGCTAAACTTACCTTTGGAAATGTTCATCAGAAATTGGCAGTACTTGCATATCAATAATTTTCTTAAGAATTCCTTTTGATAAATAGCCAGAGCCTTTTCTGTCATAGTAGACAAGCCAATCAGAAACATCCTTCCAGTAGTAAGTTATTTTCTCTCTCAAAAGATCTTCCACCTGGACAATTAAGCAAGAAATACTTCCATATTTGAATCCACAAGTCTAGCACTTTTGTTTTGAACATATTGATAGTAAAAGGGAAATGGGAAGAAAGGATGATGAATGTTACCTATAAAAATCATGCATTTAATGATAATAATAGCAATAATGATGATGTTTTCATTCTTTATACAGGAGTATTCCATGTTTCAAAAAGTGTCACTTATCATAACATATTCAAGACCAGAAACAAATGAAATGATCATGGAATTTAGAAAGAAAAATTTAATCAAATGAATACTCACAGTCTCCCAGGCCAGGACAGCAGGCTTGGGTTTGTCATTGTACTTGTGAACAGATTTTAACCATTTGTGACCTTCCTGTAAGCATTTTAAAATAATAACCTTAAAATGACACAATAAAAGAGAATGAAGACTACAATGGGTTAAAAATCTGAATGCAATAACTGCATGACTGCTTGAAATGAATGATACAAGTTTGTAACACTTTTGGCAGAGTTAGGAAAACCTACAAAGACATGATTGTCAATGCCTTCTAGTAAGTTACCCAAAGAGGAAGTAGAAGAGTCTACGATCTATGAAAAGTTGAATGAATATGAATTCAATATAATCAAATGTTATAGACGGGTAAAAGATTTTCTTCCACTCAAATATCCTGGGTTGTACTAGAAACCTGAGGAACATCATAGAACAATGTATTGAATAGCAATAACATCAGTATATATATATACTTTATAGACTTCAAAAAAGCCGTCGATAGCATACACAGGGAAAGTCTGTGGAAAATTCTGAGAAAATATGGAATACCAACAGAAATAGTTGAAATAACCAAAAGCTTCTATGCCAACTTTACTTGCAGGGTGGGAAACAGTAAATACAGTTTTGAGGGTGTGTTATGTCAACTCTAATTTTTAACATTGCCATAGACTGGGTAATGAGATAGACCATGGCAGATAAAAATAGAGGATTATGGTGGACTCTCTTCTCAACATTAGAAGATTTAGATTTTGCCAACGATCAGTCACTACTCTCCCACGCTTATTAGGATATGCAAGATAAAACATCTCACATCAGCTATTTTGCAGGGCAGATAGGCTTAAAGATTAACAAGAAGAAATCTGAAGTGATGACCTTAAATGTTAAAAAAGAAACAGCTATACAAATTGAAATGAAAGATCTCCCAATAATGAATGAATTTACTTATCTAGGAAGCACAGTCACAAATGATGGAGGAGCAAACATTCAGAACAGAATCAATAAAGCCAGAAACACATTTAAAATGCTTAACAATGTATGGAGATTACAAGTGTTTAGCAAGAAGACAAAAATCAAATTATATGAAAGTTGTGTTCTAGCAATACCCCTATATGGGTCAAAGTGCTGGAGAATGACCAACAGAGATACTAACAAGCTTTCTGTCTTCTATCACCAATGCCTCAGAAGAATAAATAGAATTTTCTGGCGCATCAAAATAACAAACAATGAACTTCTAAAACAAAACAACAGAGAAAAGACAGAAAGAATAATCATGAGAAGAAGATGAAAGTGGATAGGGCATGTCTGTAGAAAAGATCATGGTACTATTACAAGAACTGCCCTACATTGGACACTGGAAGGCAGAGGGTGGAGAGGCAAACCAAAAATAACATCGCAAAGGACTGTAGAAGGAGAAATTAACATCTGGAAAGAAACATGGAGTACCATACAAAAGAAGGTCCAAGACAGGCAGACGTGGAAAGACTTTGTTGCTGCCCTACATGCCACAAGGCGCAAAGGGCAGTAAGTAAGTAAGTACTACAAACATCAAAATGACTGCAGAGGACATTATAGATATTTTATGTTGACTAACTTTTCTTTCCTTAATGTGTAAAAAGATCTATGCAGATATTATTATTATTTGTCATAATTTCAGCAGAACTTACTTTTGTCTCTTTTTCCTCAAAGAGTCGAAGAAAAGTATGATAGTCCACTTTGCTTGGCTGATTTGGATCTATACGAGACATCAACTCCTTGAACTGTCTATCATCCAGATGAAATGTGAATTTTTCTATCAGTTCACGAAACTCTTTCTTTGTTACTTTCCCATCTCTATTCTGCAGAAATTGGAAGACAATAATTTCACCGGATGTGAGAAAATGCTCATGATCTGTTCATGTCATCATTATGGTTAAAAGCTGTTACATTTGCTATTTTCAAGCTTGTATTTTGAAAAAATAACAAATCTCCGATTCAAAACCTTTGAAAACAAATGACAGAGCACTTTGCAATATTGATACTTTCTTGATTTATCAATCATGATGTACAGCTAGATTTTAATTCTAAACCATATCCATCCAGATCTTTTTGAAGTATCTTACCCTATTTTCAAATTCAGATGTTATACTATTGTCTAAAACACATGTATAATAATTAGAGCTAGCATACTAAAGGCCAATGAATGAAAATCAACTTGGATTTAACAAAAAAGGTGAAAAAGCCACATGAGAAAGCTACTGAAGAGGAGAGACTATTTCAAGGTCACATGATAACGCATCTTTACATATTTTCAGGTTACAGAAAAGCTCTACATGTAAAAGGGAACCTAAGAGGATTCTATGTCTAAAAATAAAGCAACAGGACTGCCTGAGTATATTCATGCATGATTTGATAAGGAGCAACAGGGTATATAATCAAACTTGTGCTGTTTCTACTGAAGAAGGCTATGCAGTCTAAGTTATTTTAGGCTGTGGGCATAGTCACTTAATCTCTGAGGGGTCAATTCCAAGTCTTTGTACCTCAGCATTCAAAATCTTGCCACTCCAGTTGTGCTCATCGCAGATCATAGAGGTTATCTCCACAAGGGCAAAAACTCATGTGATGTGGTCAAAGAAATAACTTGACACTGGTGTGTGTGTGTGTGGGGGGGGGGGGGG
>JAOYNN010177571.1:0-10975 GCA_025770095.1 Goniobranchus kuniei
TTATTATTATTATTATTATTATTATTATTATTATTATTATTATTATTATTATTATTATTATTATTACTATTATTATTGTTATTATAAGCAAAACTATTATTATAGTTAATTGATTTTGAGTGCTCATTTGGACATTTCTTCTCATGCTTATCTGTTGTTGATATTTGACTGGGTTTTATGTTTTAATTTGGTGGTTGTTTGTTGTTGTTGTGTTAGAGATATGTGATCGTTTTATTTGTTTGTTTTTGGGAAATCTCATAAAATCCCAGAATGGAGTTTCAACAGGGTCTGGTATAATTATGCAATAATGTCTAAGTAAGCACACATCTTGCCTCATCTATATTCTCTCTTCAATGTAATCTTATATAATAATGTATACTTCTTAGAGCCCTATGAGTTGTAACATCTTGTACTTATTTTTCCCATTCTTTATCACTTCCTGTAAACTTAATGCCTCATGAAACATATTGTAAATAAATTTTTCTGCTTCTTGTAATGATTTCTTGTACTTACACCTGCTCCACACCTTATTGTTGCCTTTTTATTTAATGGCTCATGAAATCTATCCTTTGATAAAAAAAATTTTTTAGCTGCCGAACTCTTTGTGAAATCTCTTTTTGTTTTTTAGAAGTTTAGTTGATGTAGTAAGAATCCACTCATTTATTGACAGAAGTAGCCAGAAAAGCAATATATAATGAACCTATCAGCAATTTTCAAGCATTCCTGCTCATAACCTTACTTCTTATGCTTAATATTTTATAACAACAGCAGAACTATTCGCTCATGAAATCTATCTTTTGGACATAATTTTACAGCTGCAAAGCTTTTTGTGAAATCTGTTTTCCTTAGTTGTGGAAATTTATTTTATTTTTCAAAAAGGGTTTAGTTTATGTATTCAGAATTCAATCGTTTATTGACAGGAGAAGCCAGAAAAGCAATATGTAGTGAACTTATCTGCAATTTTCAAGCACCTGCTCAAAACTTTTCTTGTTATGCTTCATACTTTACAACAGCAGCAGAACTATTCTGTCATTGCAGTTTTTCGCGGCAGCCGCAAATTTACCGACTGTCCGCAAATTTGAGCCGTTATCGAAAATAAATTTCACATCGGGCCTTTGATATCTGTCAGATTTGTTTCCTTTCATTCTGAACCTTATCACTTAAGCCTAATCTACCAATCCACTCATACTCATATCCAGCCGCTTGCATCGTATTTTACCAATCCACTCAAATACCGCTCTGCACAATGCGCCTTATATCACTCAGTCCAAATCCTTTCTTACCATGGCCTCCCCCTTACCTCTTAAAAGTTAAATTAGAAGCCATAATGATAGGAAGAAACTGCTTGAACTGCTACAAGTTCCTAGATCAGAAAATAGAGCTTAAAGGTAAACAATTAAGTCTCAAACTGCCTCTGCTGTCAAAGATGGCCTATTACAAAAGAAATGTGGATGAAATTGTGTTTGATTTCATACGAGATTTTAATTCAGAAGATGTTACATTTGATACTGACTCTGATTTATCAATCAAGGAGGATTAAGGTTCTGATGTTAAATCCTACCATCAAATACGATGAAGAGGATACTAGAACCTAGATCTAGACCTAGATTAGATCTGGCTGATCTAGACTTAGAATACCGAAAACCTCATACTTTACCAACCAGGTAACCATTTTTAAGGATTAAAAACTAAAAATTCATAGTTTTTGTGTTATTCAAAGCAAGTTCTTGAATTTTTATTAAACTGGAGGTATTCATCAATGTGAAGTGAAAGTTTGAAATCAATTGATTCAGAAATGAATTTTTAATGAATATTTTAGTATGACTGGTCATTTGACATTGTCACAATAGGAAAAAACTTGGTAATGGGAGATGGAGAGTCAGAAAAAAAAACAAAAAAACTTAATAGAATATGTGTTATTCGCAATGTTCTAAGCTAACGCTAGGCCTAGAGACCAGTCCTACTAAAATACTGCTAGTACTAGCCTACGGCAGATATCTTTTTTTATTTTTTTACTGCCGGCACTGATTGGCTTATACCATTGATCATTCGGCCATAGCCTTAGACAGATAGTCATTCCTCTTTCATATTCCTTGTGTGTTAGTCTCTGTATCTCTTTTTGTCTGTTTGTCTATATCATAGCCATTAACCCAGACAAAGCAAAACAAAGAGGAAAACGAAAAGGAATCCTCTGCCCCCTCAAAAAAAGGGAAATTTTGTTTAAAATTAATTTTTTTGGTAAAATTTGCAGCAATTTGCAGAGTCGTAAATTTGTGGCACCTTATGTTCTAAAACCTTACAAAATTTTCTTGCAAAATTTTGTGCAAAAATTCTTGCAAAAATTTCTGTTTTATATTGCAAATCTTTGCAAAATTTTGGGTCTTAATTTGCAAAAAAAAAAACAACCCACAATGACATTTAAGTTTGAAAAATTCACGATCAATGTAAACTGCACTTGCTTCAGTTGCCAGAAATTGGGAGACAGAAAGTGAAATCAAGAGCATCCCAATACAATCAGCAGGAATGGAACCAGACGCACAAAATACTTCCTGAAGAATTCTGGGCTGAACCTGCCTTCATAGAAATTCTAAATTGGCTTTATGAGATAATAATTCATCCAAACAAACTGAGCATAGTCTAACTTCTGTATAAAAAAACTGGTTAAATTCAATGGTGACAATCCCAATTATGCCATAAAATCAAGTTTGACATAACAAATGTACAGTTGGAAAATGGTCTCATTTTCTAAAACTTCACAATTCAAGAAATTCATGAAGTGAAATCAGGATTTGCATTTCTAAAGATTTTTTCTTTTATAAGCCGGAGGCAATTCAAGTGGCAAGGGAAAAATAATAGTCAAGTAGAAAACCCTACAACCAATGAAAATTCATATCCCAGATGCAGTGAAACATTTTAATTACCATATCAATCAAACAGTGCAAATCTAAAGCTCACCTTATACTCTGACATCTGTCCCAATGCTTTTTTCATAAAATGAAATTTCTTTTTGTCCGATAACTTATGATATTGGGATTTTAATAAAGCTGTAATTTGCTTGTAACCCATCTGTGGATGAAATCACATTACAATTAATGAAACTTTTTTGTTCTTTCCCAAAACATCATTAAATGAAAATGGATCCATGAAAGATAGTTTTTTGCTTTTTCAAGAATATTCCCTATTCTACAATCTGTTTACAAGGTTAATTTAAAATATTGTCTCAATGACTTACAATCTTGGTCCATAACCACATGCTGTTGCTGATGAGTCCTCAAATAAAAGTACAGTAGTCCCCACCTTACAACCTGGCCCTCGGGTTACAAAGTAAGCGGGTTATTAGCCGGAGCGGGTTATTAGACTTGTAGAAGTACATTCAAAGGAGTAACAAGAACATGCACTTCAAAGGAGATGTCAGTTTTGCCCCCTTAGTGCAGAAGAAACTGACATGGCCTCCTTTCAAATTAGGTTGTTTTTTATTTGGTTTTTTATTTGTTGAGACAGAATCTCATCTAGAATTTCTTATTTCTTTCGTCTTTTCTTGATCGGGACATTCTTCTTAATTTTTGATATGTAGTCTCAAGGCAAATTTTATATTATTATGTATGTGGTGGTGATAAATTGCTGAATGCCAGCACAATCAGCTGTTGGTAAAGCATTGGTTTAGTCTCTAACCACCCATTGTGTAGATTGGCCGGTGTCAAACAAAACGATGATTAGCTGCACCATTTCTAGTCTGTGGCTGCACTTCAAACACACTGTTTCCACCAATCATGTTGGAGGCCTTCATGTAACACAAAGCATGATGACGAGTGTCTCTCTTTGTTCCTTCCACACTGACTTGTTGACAGACAGCTGAGTGTCCATGCTGCGTCACACAATGACCACCTAGCCCGGGCACGGTCAGCTTTTGCCCTTTACTTATACGCCTTGGTTTGTGCTTTGATGTGGTCGACCAGAGGACCAAGGAGTAATGGGGATTAGGGTAGAACAAATACTTTTATTGCATTTGTGAGCCATATGTGTTTCTGGGGACAGTGAGATGCCAATGGCGTGTCTAGATGCGCTCTATTTCTTAATTTCTTTTATTTTCTTAACTGCTCGTTGAAAATTACCGGGTTACTAAAAAAAGTTGTGGTCTGTGATGTGAGTTATTAGAGGGGTGTTTTAAATAGAGAAAAATCTGTTTCATGACAACAGCAGGATATTATTAGGCAAAGCGGGTTATTTGGAGGTGGGTTATTAAACGTTGAATACTGTACTTTACTTTACTCTCTTTGATACAACAAAGAGTATGAAGGAATGAGTACATGGAGGTTAATGAGAGCATTGTTCATGTCGGAAAAAAAATTGTCATCAGATTTGCACCTTGCAGATATGAGTCTTGTCACAAACAATCTATATAGCTATTAGCCAGGGGCAGGGATGTGGCTGTATCACAGAAAAAATTGCTGAAAAGTCTTTGGGTCTAATGAAGAATAATGTAATCAAGCCTCATTTTGTTGGTTCTGTCCAAATAGCTACTCCTAGATCTAGATTTCATCATATTCTAATCAATATTCACACCAAAGCTAAGGCAATTAGAATGCACTAGACCACAATCTACTTTTCCAATCCTTTGCATTCGTTTTAGACTTAAAAATATTTAACACTGAATGACTTGATTATGGAACCTCTTTTTTTAAGGAGGCCACATGGTCAAGTGGTATTGCGTTGTCTTTTCATGGCAAGGCGGAGGGTGCTGACGCGGAAGTCCCACCTTCGATTCGAACTGGTCAGGATATTTTCTTATGTTCTTTCCTTTGTATTGTCTTGTCTCTGTCCTCACTGGGGTTTCACTAAAAATCTCTGTTTGTTTCTATTTCTGTATTAAACCCAAGCCTCTACTTGTTTCTTCATCACTATACCTAATCTTGTGTAGATCTAAACAGAGGCAACCTTCATGGTGTAATGTGGTTGTTCGTCTGTGTTAAATATTTGTAAGTCTAAAACGAATGCAAAGGATTGCAGGGATGGCAGCAGCCAATTGTAAAATTTTCTGAAAATCTGCATGCAACATTAAAATTTACCGGAATGGCACGCACGGCGAAACTATATTTTTTAAAGTAATGTCTTAGAAGTAGCATAATAATAACAATAATAATAATAATAAGGATAATAATAATAATAATAATTATTATTATTTTATAATCATAGACAGTAAGAAAGTATGAAAGGACTAGACTATAAGTTTAGATTAAGAAGTACAAAAAAAAAAGAACAAAGAAAATAAGTAAGAAAATAGAAATTCAGAACTCACCCACTGATAGAAAATAGATCTCTGTATCTCTAGTCTAGATGTCTAGAGAATCTAGATCTAAACAGACTACATCTAGATCTAAAGTTAAGGGGTTAAGCTGTCATTGTAGTTTTCTGCGGGTGCCGCAACCGCAGAAGTGTACCCGCGAAGCAGCACGAAATTTTGATTTTTGCATAATTTTGCAGAATTATTATGTTTTCAGACTGATTTTTTTGTTCAGTTTTGCAGAATCATTAGGTTTTCTTCTGCAGAATTGCAAAATAAATAAATAAATAGATGAATAAATAAATAAATAAATTGAACCGAGCTGACGCTGGAGTGATCTCTGTTTTCTTAACCTTAACCACAAATGTTCTTGATATTTCTTTCAAATAATGAAGTACATGTACAAAAACAACTGCTTTAATTTATTATAGCGGTTTTCCCACCAAACGAATTCAGACAGCTCAGAATTGTGCAGCATAACAAAATTGATAATTGATTGATAGTTCAAAAGAAAAAGTTTGATCGTGTAACGTCAATCCAGAACGGCCTTTGCTGGCTGCCTGTTACCAAATGAATGGATTACAAATTTGTGTACCTAATCTGCTATACGTATCAATGACAAAGCTTAAATGCCAGCTCACCTGATTTTGAAATTACACAATGGTGTGTCGTTTCTAACGGATCACACCTTTTGCCAAAATTCTATGTTATCAGCTTGTGTTTCTTAACAAAAATACAGGTGTATGCTGTTAATCGTTCGGCTTTTGGGGTTTGTTTGTTGTTTTTTTAAACTGTCTCCATTGCTACTTCTCAGCTTATGATTGACGGTAATTACATTTTTTAAAGCAGTATGGAAAAGGTTTTGCCAGTGACTTGCTAATATATTATACTAGACCGAACTCTAAGTGAACGAGTGATGAAACAAACCATGGGGAAAAAATTAGAGGGCAAAACAAATTCATACATTTAACTTTCTATTTAGACCTAGATCTAGATGTACTACTGACCTTTGATCTGCCTCCGAGTATTGGTGATTGAAGTTCTCTAGATTTAAATAAATATCTAGATCTCTAGATATAGATTTCTATGTAAAGTTTTGTGGTCGTCAGGCCCTGTTTGTTTACATTTCTTGCCCTCTTATCTCGATATACATTATATAGTAGAAAATCACTCCACAAAGTGCTTCAGATTTTCGGCTCTCACGATATGGGAGAGTTCCGTCTAGTATATAGTAGCAAAAGTAAAATTCAAACTTCATTATCTTTCACATTGTCAAAATTCTACTCCAGGACATTGTTAATCTGCAGTCGCTGAAGCCAAATCTGTCGTCAGATTTTTTCTACGATCATGACCAGCCGAGTTACGGTCAGAGGAAAATAGCCCGCCTGCGCTCGCCAGCCACCGCAGCCAAGGCCCATCCAGCCACATCTGGTGACGACACGGTGACGTCACGCCGTCATCGTCGCCAATCGTACACCAATCAGTTCGCCGGCAGGAAAATATCTAGCATTGCCAAATATCTGGCGCTTGGACTAGAAACCCATCGATATCGGACCGATTTCTCGTTTACACGCTCAGTTTTTACGATCGTTGGTTGAATTCCGGTGATTCTGTCGATAACAGACAGTTTGCCGATGAATTAACTGTACGTCTTAAGGGGCCTTCAAGGAGTTTGAGGCAAATATGATCAACACCAAGGCTATTCCGCCCTTTGACACGTGGATGCGCATGAGTAGAGGGCTTTAGGCTAGACAAAGATATCAGTCGCATGGAAAAAGAAACACGCACACATGCACAGTACTCACACACACATACAAACACCCACAATACTGTCACACAATAATGTTTACGAACAACAATACTACTGCCATAGCTCCAATTCTCGATGCTCGGTACTCAATACCAGCGAGATACTTGAAAAATTGAATGGGAAATCTATATTGTTCAGTAACATCTTTAAGTCCCCACTTTGTATCCAGATTTAGATCTATGGTTCAGGAGAAACAAATGATAAATGATTATTTTTTTTGTTTACATTGCATAGTTTAGATCAGACAAAATAATCAAATTCCTAATAGCTAAACGTCCTTCCCTATAAGAGAAAGACAAAATTATAAAGTTCAAGGGCGTTCTGCAATCAATAAATTGTAAACATGGCCCAGATCTAGATCAATTCTTAAGATTCATGCAGATCTCACGTTTGAGAACCACCACACTCGACAACACCAACAAAAGCAACAAAAACATGGCAACTTACTCAACGTTTCCTGAAGTCTGCGATGAGATTCCAGTCTGTGCCTCAACATGGTTTCCGGGACGCTGTTCCGTTTGTGCATGTGTTCTCTATACCATGTGTCCAAGTCGCCCATTGCAGCTTTCCTCATTCTTATATATAATGGAATGTGAATGTGTGAGTGCGTATGTGGATGTATGTATCTACGTCGTTTAATAGTGTATCCTGTTTGAGTTACCCATCTTTTTACCTTTTCATTGGTAGAAAGAGAAAAGACATGAATACAGGTGACAAACTTATGTTTGTAAACTTTCGATACACATCGTATAAGGCCAAGTTGATTTAGGACGATTCCAAGCTTCTCCACGTGTCATTTACAGCAGCTACTGGCAATATCGTCTCTCTGCATTGGTTTTGATTGGTGTTGCTTTTGGCACCAGCAAGCAGAGCAGCACACGAAGATAAGGTTAGTATCGAAAATCGTATAGTTATTGTTCCATTCCGGAGAGTTCTCCAAGTGATTATCCAAATGGTGAATGAATGTGCTGTCTGGCTTTACCGATTGTTGAAGTTAATTTGATCTAATGATTTGTGCGAGGTTAGTCCAAGAAAGTATTGTTTTTTCACAGCTTGGCTCAATGGTGAATCGAAAGTCATTTTCCTCGATAACATGGCTCATGGCCATCTTAATGACTGGGCCCAAAGAAGCAATGAAATCTCAGAGTTAAAAGAGGCCTTCGAATACATAACTGTATTATTTTTGTTACAATGTCTCCATTTTTGTTTGACTAGCACAAGTAAATCAATTCATTCTAGCACACGATAGTCCGCTGAGACCCGTCAGGTATTTGGCGAAAACGAAAAGGTGGCTCCACTTTTATTGTTCTTGCGCTTAAATTCATATTCAGCCTGCTTTCAGAAACTGCTGCACAACTATGCTAAGAGGGGGAAATGAATTATACATAAGTTTACATGATGATTCTGTTACACTCTTTCTTGGAAGAACAAGCAAAAACTAATATCGAACAAAAATTGTGGCATTAAAGGTGACACAATATGATTGGATACCACTTTGCGCATATACTGTAATAATCAATGAGGAAGTCACAATCCTTGAAAGTCTCACTGCCAATTCAATGCAATTCTGTGTTCTATAGAATATGCAAACTCACTGTAAGATCTTCTCACCTCGGTTTAATTTCATATTCATAAATTATTATCTCACATTAATTTAATAGGATAAGCCAATTCTTTTCCTTAATGTTTTCATATAAAAATTGCATTATATTAGTAAAATATGTAAACTTTTCTATACATGTACCACATTGTAATGTGTTCGTCTTCGTTCGACATCGGAGAAGCATTTTCGGCCGCAACATAATGATTGCCTTTCAATCATACACTTATAAATTAATGTGCTTTCAACTTTATGCTGTAGAGACAGGTCACCATGGCATATTCTAACGACATCCTTATGGGAAATCACACAGCAAGGGAACTGGATGAGTGAGACACAATATTATAATCGCCAACGGATCCTCAAAATCAGGCAAAAACAGTACAGACCATGTCTTTCGGGCACACTTTATTAGTTACATAAATGTATGTACAGTTTTCATGGCAAGACAAAAAGGCATTTCAATATGGTAATGCAAGCAGCACGACATGAATTTCAATATTGTGATACTACAGTAATTGCTCAAGATGTTACATATGATAGCTTAAGCATAATTCCCTAAGAGGGATTTAAAAAAAGGTGGGGGGGGAGGTGATGGAGAAGCCCAGTTATATTTCCCAGTCGTTCATGTTTACGAATGTGCTATAAGTTTATCTTTTCTTACTGTGGAACAACATATTTCTCTTGAGTGATACAATGTTTGTCTTGACGTAGATTCATTTGAATGCACTTTCTATCTGTCTGTATGATAATGTGATGCATTCATCTTCAAGTACATAGTCACATATCCACAGATTCGAAAAAAAGACAACACCACAAACAAGGAAATATAAAAATGAACATCTACAGATGGATTCAAGCATGGGTATCACTCAAACATCAAGATTGAAGACGTGCTCGTAATTCCCACCCGGAGCGCCCTCTTCGTGATGGCACCGGACAATGGAATGTCCATGTTTATATCTCTAATCTAGACACCTTCCCCCTCCATCTTTATTTATGGTTTTTTTTTTCCCACAGAGCCTATTTAATTATATCTATCTGCAATGATAGAACTCCGGCCATAGCCCACGACTACACATTTCGCAAAAGACACAGATGATTTGCATCACATACATATCAACACACAAACAACTCACAGACATACACAAACACAATGTGTAAGTAAAGATAAAGTAAAGATGGCATTTAGATAGCGCACGTTCCACGACGTAACCATACTCACGGCGTTTTATAATGACATTTTACTCCCCTGACCAACAGCAACACAGAATATTTAGGACAAGATTTGCAGCCTGTTTCGCGCGAATACATTTTTTTTCACACAGAGACGGCGCTGTCTTAATGGCCAGGTACTCATTCACACCTGAGTGGAGTCAGGTAAGCGAATTAAAGTGCCTTACCCAAGGACACAACGCCGATGTGACTTGCGGTAAGGTTATGAGCATATAACCGCACACTAGGGAGGCTCGAACCCACGCGGTCACCCACGCTTGTACTGACCATGGTGAATGCCTCTTGACTCTCGACTCATGCTGAGATGTATTCACCTTAGTCGCCGACGCCCACTAAGACTTGAGTTTAACCATCCCTTTTTCATCTTATTGCATGCCAGTGGGCCATTATTGTTAATTACTGTACGACCAAATTTAATATCCGAGACCAATTCCCTCATGAAGCTCACGTGACTCGAGAAGACAAGTCTTGACTCGCCCATCTCAGACAGGATGGGTTAATGATGCCTCCCCCTTGAAATCTAGATCTACCACATTTTATCTTAAAAAAAAAAAAAATGGTATAGAAATCACAAAATTGCCAACACCGACTTTAAGACTTGAAACAGCCGACGTATTACACTCGCGTGTCTTGTTCTTTACTCTCTACCCATCCGTGACACTAGAGAACGCTTTAAAGAAGTTTGTCCTATCCTTTGATAAGATCTGCTTATTCCTAAGCAAACATAATATAATATAATAAAATACATATTGAGTGATTGAGAAAAGTTTTGTCGTCATGCGACAGTGCTAACGCATTGAAGATAAAAGTTCATCTCCATAATAATAATAATAATAATAATAATAATAATAATGTGCTTTGTTATTGAATCCAGGTATGGAATCCATGGTGCTCTTGTTAAACCTCTATTTTCTTCTAGGGCTTCGATTATGTAGAGGTTTTCTATGGACATACTTCGGAGCAGAGGGTTTAGTTTCAAAGAGAGAGAGAGAGAGAGAGAGAGAGAGAGAGAGAGAGAGAGAGAGAGAGAGAGAGAGAGAGAGAGAGA
>JAOYNN010177682.1:0-23827 GCA_025770095.1 Goniobranchus kuniei
TGCTCCACAGTGAAAAGTCGAACTTCAGGATCCATGCTGTCGGTTAATCTCTCGGCGATGATTAATTCGAAGAGACCATCTCTAGTGTCCTCGAATGGTGAGAGTCCGATCCATTTGAGAAGGGTTGTTTCCAGCCTATCTACACTGGCTCCCAATGCAAAAATGTATAAATTTCAAACTATGTACACTCGTATACAAATCCTTTAGGGAAAACAGCTCCCCTTTATATTTCGAAACTTTTGAATCCCTATGTACCTAGTCAAACATTGAGAGCTTCAGCTGACAAAACAAGACTGATCATTCCCCGCACATGAACCCGTGCAGGATACAGCTCTTTTTCACACAATGCCACAGTCACTTGGAATGGTCTTCCAACACCATTGCGTGATTCGCGATCGCTCAACATCTTCAAGAAACACCTGAAAACATTTTATTTTGGCCAATTCTAGGACTTTATAACTGGTACCCCAATGACAAAGCATTATTATTGTCATACTTTCTTCGTGTGTTTGTTGTCCAATAAGTTTATTCTACTTCTTTCCCAGTCGCTCGTATAATGATGTTCTAATGTGTGTATGTACATGTGCAATATATATATGTATATATTATGCATAATATACGCATGCATGTGTGCGCGTGTGTATGGGTGGGTGTATGTATGTATGTATGTAACTTTGAACAAATGTTTGTGTGTATAACTGGATGAGTGCATTTGTTTGTGTTGATATGTTGATATATATTGGTACAATGCAGGTATTTCTGGGTTATGTACCTACCCATGGGTGTGTGTGGGTGTGTGCGTCGACGCATGTATTTATGTATGTATACCTGTATGTATCCTTGTAGATAGCTATATATTATGTATTTTATGTGTGTAGGAAAGTATGGATGGATATGCGTATTTATGTGTGTATATCAGTATGTGTATGTGTGTATGTATGCATGTATGTAGCTACGTGCACAGGTACGAATGTATTGTAGTAAGTATATAGGTTTTATTTATTTGTTATTGTACAGGGTAGGCACTTGATTTATACTGGGGGGTTTTTTTGTTTGTTTTTTTGTTAAGTTTTAGTATTGCTACAATGTATTTTATCCGATTACTCATTGTGAAACGCCCAGAGCTTTTACGTCATATGAGATGGTGGCGCTATAGAAATGTTCATTATTATTATTATTATTATCAACCCAATCCCTTATTGTAGACTTATCCAAACGTATTGGTGGGCCCCCCTGAGCCCCCCCTATATTTCTTGTGTCCGATTAAGGATCTATAGTAAAGGGGTTGAGGTTAAAGAAGTTATAGTACTTCTGCCCTTAATGTGAGTCGAGTATGTGTCAATTTGTCCCCGAACAACATCAAATTCTGTTCAATTTTTTATCAACAATATCATGACAACATATGCATAAAACAATTACCACCTTAGAGGACCTAGGTTGACTGATTTAACAAAGGAACAACCGGAATAAGACGTCACCTACAGAAGATGGCAGACGCATTCATCTTTTCTCTCAATCTCACAGAAGTTTGTGGGATACAACTTGTTACAGGTGTATTAAAAACGCACAAAACCATGTGCGATGTGATTGACAAAGAATTCATCTCACTATGTATTATACACTTTGAGTTACGAACATGAGTATTATTAGAAGTGGGGGGTAGCTGAGATGGAATTTTAGCCGTTTTTTAAGTAACAATTGAAAACTTGAGGTGCTTCTCCTACGTATTCAATTTTAATGAAAACAAAGTATGCTACAATGCATTAATGGTTTTAGTGTCGTTTTTTCGACTCTTTTGATGAAATGTGTGCTTTAGGAATGACAGTAAATGCGTGCTTAAGGAATGCATATTTGTATAGGCCTATGTTTGTATGTATGTGTGTAGTGTGGAGGCATGAATGGATAGATGGATCGGCAATGGATGTGGGTTTTTTTGTGTTTTATTTTTATCTGTAATTATTAATTTAGTGGTGTATTGTAATTATTATTTTTGCGGTATATTTATTTTCCACCTGGCAACCACTTCCGTACTGCCTATCATGACCGCCAAGCGTAAACAGATGGGACCCACATTCTAAAGAAGTACCACAATTCCTATAAATTGGCTGTGGTATTGGTACTATTGTACATCAGGTTATTGGTACAATTTTGTGAATTACTATGTGTAGCTGGTTCTTGCGTACAATTGTTCAATCCTACAATTGTTCACTTGCATCCAATGCAAGTAAAAAGAAAAGTGATACCACGTCAAATAATGTTCGCATTGTATCATTTTTTCAATGCAATCATCTACAACACAACATGAACCACAGTGAAATATTTCATTCATGTTGGTAACTGATGTACAAATAATAATGATAATAATGAAAACAAAAATAAATAAATAAATATTAGTATGTATTACTTTCTCTAGATCTTTGTAGGATAAGGCAACTGCTTATCTCAATGATGACTTTAAACAAATAGTAGAACTCTGCAAAGCCAACAACAAAAAAGAAAACAGATTTAACAAACATAGCAAAACATTAAGATGAACTGCTTCAAAAAATGTAGGTCTGAAAAAAAAAAAGAGCAGCAGGAGGATTTGAACCTAACACAATTTGAGCAGCTTAATAATGTCAACGACCAGCCATCAATCTGCATAAGCTAAAACTTCAGTACTCATACTTATATCTACATGGATCGATAAGACAACTTTCTTGGTAAATTCCCAAAATACAACACAGAATTTCATTGAAAGCTGTGGAAACTGACATAAGCTTGATGGAATTACTCTGATCTAGATCTATAGACTGGATTCTTGAGGCTTTCTTTCCACAGTTGTGTGGAATTTGTATGTGCAATATTATACGCATAACAACAATTGGCACAATTGTACCAATAACTGCAGCCGTTTTATTTTATAGGAATCCCTACATCACAAATAACGCAGGACATTCTTCTCCAACCACACCATAATGCCTGCTCCCTCTTCCTCATTTCTATTTCACATTCTTCATCGCTTTCTGGACAATATATAATACATTGTCAGTACCTCCCAGCGTCCCCCATCCCCATCTGAAAAACATCCCTTGATGGTTTCGTGATAAAAGGGTTTATAGTAAAGAGGGTAATGCTACAACACTACATCCACCACATCCTACGTTATCTTATTTATTTCAGAAATTCAGCAAAATGTCTTTAAAAAGTCATCTGCAAGAGCAGCGCTTCAAACTGAATTATTATCTTTCATTCTTGATATTACTGTGTAATCAACTATTGATATCAAGCCCTTCGTGATAACCTCAGGAAGTCAATCCTCAATTACAGTATTATTTTATTACATAATACATTGGCACAATTATACCAATAACTGCATGGTATGAAAAATAGAATTACTCTGTGCGTAAGGAATTAATGTATGGGCTAGTGACCATTCAACTATCAAAACGGCGGGAGTCGGGGATGACAGAGATGAAGATGTTGTGTTTCTTGATGGTTGCATCGGGGTTTATTAAAGAGAGGGAGACTTTTGTGAGAGAGAGAGAGAGAGACACAGAGAGAGAGAGAGACGTTTCAAGTCCAAGTAGAACTGTACCATTGACATTTCCTATGCATGCCTAGCATCTGCTTTACGCAAATTATGGTCACGATCTGGGTCAGCGCAGCGATTTTTTTTTTTTTGTTGCTTTTGTTTAGAAAAAAAGTACACCACTCGGGAATAAAACAAATTGGGGGAAAAAAACAAGTACAAACTTTTTAAAAAATCCCATAGGAAATGAACCTCTTTTAGAAAGAAAGGTTATTTTCACTTCTGCTTCACTTTGTCTCTTTCCCTCTTGTTGACACCATTTTGATTTGTTTCTAAAGATTCAAAGCTTAGCTACACTTGTGGCACTTTTGTATCCACAATTTTCGACAGCTATAGTCGTTTCAAAATTTAGAGCCACAGAAAAAAATCTGTATCTTTGAAACCCTCTTTTTAATATTTCTGAGATTTTGTGTCAGTTTGATGTATCCATGACCAAACAAGATTGATTTTTTTCAATTCAAAATCGGCCTTATTTGAACAATTTCTTTATTTGTCCTATATTAAAAATGTCGAGCTGACAAAATTTCAACATTTCAATGTTATACAGTAAAGAATCTCGACACAACTCAAAAGGAGACAACTGTTTTGGGTTTGAGAGTAGGTTTAAAAAAACTATGCGCACTTGTATCTCAATTTAATAAGGAGCTTTTATAATAGATCTAGATCTGTGTCATGTTCTTTTACTTATTGAACAAGTCATAGCAATAAGCTACTCTAGATCCAAAAGAAAACAAAACAACTAGTCTTATTCTAGCTTTTTTTTTGTTTGGTTTCATTGGATGTTTGAATGAATGGGATTATTTTAATGTAAATCATAAAAATATTGTGCATTCAACCATCTTGAGTATTTTTATATAGCTGTAATAGAAAGAAAAAAATCATTAATTATGCTAGATAAAAATTTGAAAATAGGATTTTCATTTGATCATGGTTATTCCAGACTCATACACAAAATTTCAGTTCCATCCAATGTTTAGTTTTAAGATATGGGCGTCAATACGTGACTTAGAATTTTGAAACGTACTATAGTTCTGACGTCACAAATAGTAAATATATCCTTTAGAGGAGTATTTAAATAATGATGTAGAATAAGTATTATAAGACCTCAAAAACAGTGGACTCGAAACCATCGCACCACCGATGACGCCGACAATATGTTTGGTGCAAATCGGACTCAAAATTTATGCAATAAATTCCTGTGTTTGCTCCTGTGGCACGAAATTGAACCAGACATCAATCCATGCAAATTATATTGCATAATTCGAGTCCAGTGTATTTGACAATAGAATTGGGAAGTCAGCCACCACACATGCAAGCCTCACCACTTGAGTGTGGGAGAATCCAAAACTTTCCATCATGACAAAGATGGCAATATACAACACCCGCGTCATTAGCACATCCCTCTTTGGGAGTGAAACATTGGATGACATTTTGTGAAGCAGGAGGGAAAGAGACTGAAATCCTTCCACCTGCATTTTAAGCACATCCTGGGCATATCCTGGCAGGACAAAGTGTCCAACTTGGAAGTTCTGTCCTGTGCTGGCCTGCCTTCCATGTTTACCCTTCTCAGGCAACACAGATCCGTTGGCTGGGCCATGCTCACCATGTGGAGGACAGCAGAATCTCAAAGACATCCTTTACGGAGAAATGGCGACTGGCAGGAGAGACACGGGTCATCCACAATTGCACTTCAAGAACGAATGTAAGAGAATGATGATGAAGGCCATGGGGATCAACAGGGCTGGGAGAGCCTTGCAACAGATCGCTACAAGTGCATAAGCATCCTGACCAGACAACTGAAGGTCGGAGAGGAGAGACTGGCTGTCGTAGCAGAGGAGAGGCATTTCCACAGGAAGGATCACCACAGCTCTAGCAGCACAGAGATTTCCCATAAGTCTGACCTGTGCGACAGAAATTGTCACTCGTGCATCGGCCTGTTCAGTCAGAGACAGTGCTGCTCCAGTAGGACACATAACTAGGATTCATGTCCATGGTCATCACAGACCAACAGAGGCCTCAACTCAATATGCATATGTAATGAAAAGCAAATAATTTATGAATCATAGCTATGTGCAACAACAACAAAATCAAGAATGTCAGAATCAACTGACCCTCTTTTTTTTATTAAATAGTGCTCCAAATCTAGACTTTGATATCATAAAAGACTAGGTTGATATCCTTTTCATGACTGCCATCAACATAGAGCGGACAACAAACAATGCCTTTAGAATCCAAACCTGATCCAAAACAGTCACAACTTTGAACCTGCACAGCACCTTTAAAAAATTCATGGTAAACAATTCTTAATTCTTTAACTAACAGAAACAGCATAGGTCTATATTCCCAGCAGACCCAGTCAGCTATAGGGAAAACACTCCAAAGTAAAATGTTATAGTGTTGGGATCAGATTTGCTTTGTATGGATTAAAAAGAGTATCAATTTTATTAATGTTGGGGGAAAAAACCAAGACAAAGATTGAGCAGAATAAGGATTCAATTGAGTACTTGAATAACTGACGTATGCATGAGTACCAATTTTAAGTCATTTTTTACCTGATGTTGGAAATTTTGTCTAGTCTCTTAAATAAAACTATAATTGTAATTTAAATGTTATTTTCAAGGTCAATTCATTTGTTATGTCATGCCCTGTATTCTGTTTAAAATAAATAATGAGAATTTCTCTAGTAACTGTATATGTGTTTGAAGGCCACATTTCATCACAGTTGTGAACGTTTTGGGGTTTTTTGTTTTTTGGCATTTTTTTTATTCACCGTATTGAATGTATTAAAATCATTCTGTAAGGCTTCATATATGAAAAAATAATCTTACTTTTATGTATCATAGGCTCTTATTTTTTTAAAAAAATGTTTCTTTTCTCCACAGCTTTGAAGATGGACCCGATATAGATGATGATGAGGGTCTTGATGAGCCAGTTGACGCAGGCGAAGTAGGAAGACTTTTTTCTCCTTTCAGTTATTTTAATATTTTATCATGTGATAGGACTAACAAATCATTTATACTTTGCAAGTTTGCAAAATAAAAAATTTCTTTTTGTGTGACATCTTCTTCCTTATATATAAAGGGCATGTAATACATTATTTTCAGACTCTATTGTATAATACGCAAATATTACTTTCAAGTAATATTATTTAAACACAATAATTTTGCTGTATCTTTGCTCACTCACAATGGGACTGTGTAGAACCAGAACTAGAATATGCCTTTGGGTTAAAAATAATGTTTTTTTTATGCTGGTGGTAAATGAATTTTGACAGCTTAATCAAACTACATGTATATAATGCAGTAGGCCAACGCTCCAGAATTTGGAATGTCACGGAAACGGAACAGCCACTTAAATGAACCGATCCCTTGAGGGCAGCATTCTTTCCATATAATTGTCACTGGTTACACAGGACGGTCCCCTGCTTTAATGGAACAAAAAATAAGGATATTTTTAAACATCAAGTCACATAATTGAGTGAAAATTCCATTGGTGGCAAATCCTACACAGAAAACCATGCGTTCTTGAACATAATTAAGTCTGATAGGTTCAACAGTAGACATCATCACTTAGCTGCTATATGCGCCAAAGGCCCAAATATCCGGTTAATCAGATTGAGCCAGTATAGTGTTAATTTTAACACAAGTGCTGTTAGTCAAAGGAGTGATAACTGCACAAAGTCACTGACCTTTCATGTAGTTTAAACCCCTCCCACATGTCATCAAAGTAGACACTGAGAGTAATCTGATGGGCTGTTGCTCGAAATGTGCTGGACAGGGTCAATTTTAGCCCTTGTCTATCAACTTGAGCCAAACAGGGGTTTTAGGTTTAACGGTCTTGACTGTGGAGATTCTTGGGCTCTGGCAATAACAATTTTGGATGCAGTTTGACAAGACTTTATTAATTATGCAACGGACACAAAAATTGGTTAAGAGGAACGCCGCTTATTTGGAATGATTCATGGGAAATGGTGATCCATTGAAGATGTGTGCACTGCATAGTGACCATTTTTTAGATGGAGATGGAACTATGTAGACTTATATCTATAGATATGATTAAGAGGTTGATCTTCATACATGTACAGAAAGGCAAGTTGAAAATGAGAGCATGGAACATTAAGGAGATATAGTTTACTGCTGATGTACAAGATACATTTTCAGTGTAAATGTTGTTTTTTTTAACAGAGAGTAATAATGCACCTATTTAAGTTAAAATTTAATTGTAAAGACTATGTAAATCCATACAGGAAAACATGATTAAAATAAAATAAACTTTTCAAATAAATATTTTTGCTTTTGATTTGTGGAAAGCACATCAAACATGGGAGGCCCGGTAGCTCAATTGGTAGAGCGGTTGACTGCCTTGCGAATGGCCCGAGTTCGAACTCCAGCCGGGCAGTGGATTTTTGGGGGGCCCCCTGTTCACCCAGCAGTATAAATGGGTAGCTAGGTATTTCTAGACTTGGCGAAAGTAAAGTCGGCATGGAAAGCAATGGCAAACTACCACATTATGCCGTATGCTTTGTATAACGAGGGCTCTACCTCTAATTCCCCTACACTCAGTCATGGGTATGGGACTAACTTTACTTTACTTTTATATCAAACACAGTCACATTAGTCATGCAGAGGGAGGCTGCGTTATTATGGGGGGAAAAGTCGAAGAAGAGATTCATGGGGAGGATGAGAAGAAGAGGATAAGAAATATTCAGCAGCAAAAGATAAGGACCAACACTCTGTTCCTCACCAGATGCCTTCATCTTTGAGAAAAAATTCTTAAGATAATTGTGGAAACATAATGCTGATTATTGTTAAATATGTGAGTTGGTGTCGGGTATGATATCCTATACTGGTGCATTGTTGCAAAACACCTGAGAAATTAAAGAATACCACATTTCTAAGTTTTATATTTATATCCATCTTGTCTTTGCAGGAAGACAGAATAGAGGTGATAACGGATGGGTCTGGTGGACAGGTAGAACCACAGAAGAGGATTACCACAAAATATATGACCAAATATGAGAGAGCTCGTGTTTTAGGTACACGAGCACTTCAAATAGCGTGAGTTTTAACAGACTGGAATATTATTTGTTTGACTTGTTCCGTTTGTTTGTTGTCATTTTTTAAAAATATGTTTATTTAGCTGAATTATATTTATATTATAACGAGAGGAGGGATACCATCAATTGTGGATGTAATGGAATTATGCATAGGTGCCACATTTCAGCCGAAAAGCGCAATTCCCCTTTTTTTGTTTCGTCGTTTTTAAAATAAAAAAAAATTGGGACCCGCGCTGCTAAAGCTGAAGTCCGAGGTCACTCGTGCGAAAGTCAAAAACTACGATGTGTGTAACTGCTAGGGTCTAAATGCTAGTCTACTCGTTATTTTAAGCGTTGAGCCCTAGCCTAAACAAAAGACTCATTTGTTTTGAATGGACTGCACTCAATGGTGCGGCAGGTCGTCATTGAAAGAGGAGGGAGTGCTGGAGAAATCGACAAGGGCAGCATTAAAAATAAATAGAATTGGTCCTGGATCGAGAAGATAGACCATTGCGACACTATGTTCTCTGAGTATGTGAGAAAACTGAACAAGCCAAGAATCATTTTTGTATGTGTTGTGCGACACGAAATTCATATTCATTGGGAGGACCAATGAACATGCTAACCTGCTATCGCATTCCAGATCTAGAATCTAGATAGAGTTGACATTTAGATTCTTGATCTAGAATAGATAAGATCTAGATCCAGAATCTAGATAGAGATCTATTATCTGAAATCTAGGTCTAGATCTAGATTCTAGATCTGTCTCTCTAGACTTTCTTGATATATAGGCCTAGTCTAGATCTAGATCTGTAGATCTATCTAGATTCTAGAGCTCCTGCACCAGTGTCCATTATGTCGTACGCCAATATGATTAATGGGCGTCACTGCGTCGTTTGTCACGGAAATTGACATTTTCCGCGTCATGTTCCTCCTTTTTCAAAATTTGGTTGTGGCACCTATGGTATTTATATTTCCTTTTTTCTTTAGTTCACCTCTAATTCCCTTTTATTTTTCTCCTTTACAAATTACAAATCCGTTTGTGCTAAACCAATCGATTCAAGGGTCCTGAACATTCAAGTGCCAGACTGGAAAGATTTCTACAGTTGAGTAATGATAACTCCGATCACTTTCCTGTAAGTCAATGTATTATTCTTGTTTTCTTTGGATTAGTATAATTTTGTGTGTGTAGGAGGGGGGTTGGGGGGATTACCTCTTTAGAATGGTATTTTCATATATCATTAATTCCTGTATTGTGTTGCTTGTAGATATATTTATGTGGATGGCAATATTGTTAATATCATCACCAGGAAAGTAACTCATTTTGTAAAAGTATTGAATGTTTAATTTAAGATACATAGGCCCTTAGTAGAAATTCAGACTTTTTTGTTTGAGTTTTAAATATGCTCCAAATCTTGGTAGTATTTGAAACAAAACCTATAATCAGGAGATGCAAATGTTTTTAATTATAAATTCAAGTTTTGAAAAATATTGCTAGACTTTAAGTCAGGGAGAGATAAACTTAATCAATGCAAATTATGCCATAAAATGTCATTTTGCTGTTTGCATTGTTAATTTTCTTGTGGAGATTTATTGCATTTAAAGCTCATTCTTTTTATTTGTCCATGTCTTTTCAAGCCGGAAAGCCCAAAATTTGAGATCCAACAATTGCATGAAACCAATTGGTTTGTTTGCAATTTAACCACTCCAGCCAACTTTTTCCATGCCATGCGAAGACAAATAGCATTGTCTTTCAGAAAACCGGTAAGCCTCAGATTTTTTTCTTTATTTTATTGTTGTTTTTTTTCAAGTTGGTGGAAGCACATGATGCTGTTCCGTTTATGAGAAGGAGAATTTTATCGCAACCTTAGTAAAGTCTTCATCAGACAATATTTCATGATGGACAACTATAGATGAGGTCACCTAACTTTTTCATGGCACTTCATATCCTACTTGTATGACTAATACTGTACTGTTTTTTAAATTGATTTTTTGATATTTTTCTACCCCTTAAGCTTATTGTCTGTACTCCAAAATCTCTACTGCGTCTGCCTGAAGCTCGATCTAGTTTTGATGACATGATTGAAGGAACTCAATTCCAACGTCTGATCCCAGAAGCTGGAGTTGCCTCAGAGAATCCACGAGCAGTGAAGAAACTCATCTTTTGCTCTGGCAAGCTGTACTATGAATTAGTCAAGGAAAGGGACACCAGGCAGTTGAACAACGAGATTGCCATTGCTAGAGTTGAACAGGTATGTGATTGAAAGAATAGATGAGGAGAATGGTACAATTTTGGCCTCTGCAAGTTTTTTATTCTAGGTTTTTATTTGCCACTGCTAGAGTTGAACAGGTATATGAGTTAAAGAATAGATGATGAGAATGGTACAATTTTGGCGTCTGCAAGTTTTCATTCTAGGTTTTTATTTGCCACTGCTAGAGTTGAACAGGTATGTGAGTGAAAGAATAGATGATGAGAATGGTATAACTTTGGCCTCTGCAAGTTTTTATTCTAGGTTTTTATTTGCCATTGCTAGAGTTGAACAGGTATGTGTTTGAAAGAATAGATGATGAGAATGGTACAATTTTGGCCTCTGCAAGTTTTTTTCTTCTAGGTTTTTATTTGCAACTGGTAGAGTTGCTAGAGTTTGAATGGGTATGTGTTTGAAAGAATAGATGATGAGAATGATACAATTTTGGCCTCTGCAAGGTTTTTATTCTAGGTTTTTATTTGCCACTGCTAGAGTTGAACAGGTATGTGATTGAAAGAATAGATGATGAGAATGGTACAATTTTGGCCTCTGCAAGTTTTTATTCTAGGTTTTTATTTGCCACTGCTAGAGTTGAACAGGTATGTGTTTGAATGAATAGATGATGAGAATGGTACAATTTTGGCCTCTGCAAGTTTTTATTCTAGTTTATTATTTGCCACTGCTAGAGTTGAACAGGTATGTGAGTTAAAGAATAGATGATGAGAATGGTACAATTTTGGCGTCTGCAAGTTTTTATTCTAGGTTTTTATTTGCTACTGCTAGAGTTGAACAGGTATGTGAGTGAAAGTGAAAGAATAGATGATAAGAATGGTACAATTTTGGTGTCTGCAAGTTTTTGTTCTAGGGTTTTATTTGCCATTGCTGGAGTTGAACAGTTATGTAATTGAAAGAATTGATAATGAGAATGGTACAATTTTTGGCTTCTGCAAGTTTTTATTAAAGGTTTTTATTTGCCATTGCTAGAGTTGAACAGGTATGTGTTTGAAAGAATAGATGATGTGAATGGTACAATTTCGGCCTCTGCAAGTTTTTATTCAAGGGTTTTATTTGCCACTGCTAGAGTTGAACAGGTCTGTGAGTTAAAGAATAGATGATGAGAACAGACCTGTAAATTCTTAGCCAATTGTCAGATTTCTGCCAATATAGACTTTGTCATTAAATTAAAAAACAAAATCAAAACAGAAACAGTACCAAAAAAACACAAAAATTTTAATCAGCGAAGATGATTTTTTGGTTTCCCCCTCAAGTTTATGTCTAAATATACCGATTTAACCTACCCCTACAAGTCTCACTACTGCCCCCTTTTGTCTTATAGTATGCTAAACAAAGGTCCATTCATAGCTTGTCCTGGCTGGGCCTCAACACTCGTCAGCTGCTCAGCTAGGCCTAGGCAGTCACGCTCAGCTTCAACTCTCAACGTGTAGTCTTGTCGGTCATCTCTCATCACCCTCATGGAGGCTGGCTCGCTCACCGTCACACTGCTAATCACACAGGATGTGCAAAAACGTACTAAAATGCCTTCATCACAAACTTCTCTCATAGACACCATTCAGACTTACTTCTTTGGGCTGCTACACTTCTTTGTAAACTGCTGAAACAAGTCAGAAATTGGCGACGGGATAAATTAATTTCTGTGAGGAAGAAGACGAATTATATTTGAAGCCACCGGAATAAGTCTTCAGGGAGAGTAGTTTCAGTTTAGGCTGAGTTGATCCACACAGTCTTGAAGATCCATTCTACTGGGCTACCCGATCTAAGATCTAGATAAGATTTCACACATTTTAACTGTGAAATCTAGATTTCAGATTCTTCATTGATCTAGATATATCTAGATTTGTATAAAATCAAGATGTAGAGCTAGATCTAGATTCTAGTTCAGATTTAGAGATTAATCTCTTGATCTCCAAAGGGAAGCTATAATTCTACTTAAATATTTAATTTATTTCTAGTCCTACTCTAATCTAGATCATAAGATCTCGATTACCGTTAGATTCTAGATTTCTGTGACTGTCATATGTATAGAATCTTCCCAAAATTTAATCTTTTTAGATTATATATGGGCCTAGCCAAGGCCTATTATAAAGAAAGAATAGTTGATCTAGATATCTAGGTCCAGACCTTTCTAGAGTCTGGATTTAGTTCTGGTACAGATGTTTTACATGAGTACTGTTTTGTTCGTATCTACTATGTGTGTGGGGGATGTGGAGTTCAGACAATTTTGTCACTGGCTGTTTACAGGTCTGCTACTATACTGCACTGTCCTCAAGGGAGCTTAGGCTGACCAATGCATACACATGTATCACCTGACCAATCACTTGTAGATGGGGATGAAAATCAGAATAGCTAGATGATGCTGAAGAGGTACAGAGTGTGTATGGTAACAAAATGACGGGTTGTAGCTTGCCAAGGCCATCAGTTTGTTCGGACCAGTTGTCTTGAGCAGGTTTTTAGTTCAATTTGACAATAAAAATGTGGTCGTTGTCGGGTTGAGCAGTTGGTCATCTTATACAGAGATGAAATATGGGGAAGAATCATGGGGGTTGATTAAGAGTGGTCGCTAGGGCAGGTCGTCATTTTATACAGATGATCATTTGGATAGGTTCGACTGTATTTGTATCATAAATTTTCTTAGCATATTAGAAGCCTAGTACAAACACAGAATAGTTGACAAATTCATGTCTGTTTTAAAATAGGTAAGTATATAGAAAGTGGTGAAGTGGTTTATTATGATTACAGGGCTTCCCTGCAATTTAAAGTTAAAGGAACAGATTTTATTTTGAAGAAGTAAAACATGGAAAGCTGGACAAGGAAAATAAGATAAAAACTGTTTCAGAATTATTCATGAAAATCATTTCAAATAATCTTATGTTAACTTCATCAGGACAAGAAGTAGAATTGTGGCACACAATTCAAAACTGCAAAGCAAGAACCAGAATGCTCTTGATGAGTGAGTATAGCAATACTGTTATTATGTTTACTATACTGTAGTTTATCTCTACCTTTCGTTAGAATTTTGATTAGATAAAATAGGAAAGCAAAGGAATTTCAGGGACCTGCGTTTTTCTAACATGATTATGCCTTTCAAAATATTGGTATGCCTTTTTCAGTGTTATATTTGTGTTTCAGCATTGAATACAGGGACCAGGGTTTGACTCGGCCAAAGGTTCTCATCCTACTTCCATACAGGGACAGAGCCTTGAAAGTCTTCAAAATGCTCACCAGCTTACTTTCTGCCTCTGAAGGGGTAATTATCTTTTTGAGTTTATTGATACAGCAGGTTGCCCATCAGAACTCTTATAGTAATGTTTTCTATTAAACCATAAAGTTGTGTTGTCTGGCAAAATTTCTGGTCACTTACCTCAGTGGCCTCGAAATGTATCCCTCATTTAACTTGCCCTTGTGCTTACTGGAATCTGATGTGCATATATCTAAATTGTTTTGACATTAATAAGAAGAAATATTTCCAGTAAGACAAAGCTTCATCGTACAGTGATTGTTCTCCATTTTTCAATTATAGGTGCAGGTCATTTGAATAGTAGGTTTATATAAGCCTCTACAGTGGGCCTACTGGCTTGATTCTATTTTCTTTGCATGAAAACCAAAACTGATTTGTAAATATAATTTTTTTTAAAAATCGTATTCACCCTTACCCTTTTTTCATTTCATGATTTTTTTTTTAACAGCTAAGGATGTGGTCAAGCCCATGCTCTCCATTCATCATATCTGTATAGACTTATATAAACCTACTATTCACATGACCTGCACCTATAACTATAATTGAAAAATGGACAGCAATCACTTTGAGATGAAGCTTTGTCTTACAGGGAATAATTCTTCTTATTAATTTCAAAACAAGTTAGGTATGTCCACATCAGATGACAGCAAAATCCAAGTAATCCTGGCATCAATAGGAAGACTTGTAATTTATATGGATCAATCACATGGTATTATAAAAGATGAAAATCCTGGTCCATTTGCACATATTAATGAAGAAATGAAATGGAAAACTACAGTTGGCAATCCAAAGCTAGATTTCTAACTCCCATGACCAATGAACAAGAGAGAAACTTTGATGTCCCAATGAGAGATTTATTCACTTGTATGTTTAGCAGCAAGGAGGGATGATACTCACAGCTTTGAATAGGCCATATGAATAGAGAACAGGAGTCTGTGTGTGGGGGGGAAATGTACCAAAGGACTAAGGAAGTAGGGGCAGAGGGATTGTGGCAAATTTGTGGTAAGTGGGTGGAGGACAAAATAAATCAAACAGCAATGGGGAATATGAAATCTGTCAGAAAGTTCCTGAACAAAAGTAATCAGAGTAATATCTGATATATCTGATATCCTTTTACTCTACACGGAGTTCTGTGTGCATATTGTAATATACCACTGAAGTTCTCCTTCAACATCGTTATTTCATCATTAAATCTTGATGCCCGCCAGTTTTACCTTGATGTCTTCGTGCCCTCGTGATGTACCAGTCGAATGCATGAAATGTGATCGTCCTATGCCATCCTAATGTCTCTTCGTTGATACATCAATACATGACATAGGCATTTTAAGATTTCTTCCATAAGTACCATGGCATTTAACAGAATTTGCTCCTGCCTTAAAAGCCTACCAATCCTTATGTTCCGAACCCAATGAACATGGCATTTAATTGCATAAGTCCTGATGCTGCTGGATCAGGAATTCATAACTGATTTATATCAATGTGAATATGAACGGAATAAGAAATCCAAAGAAAATTGAAAAGGATTGTCTTTAATATTACAAGTCATTGTCACAAATAAGCAGGTTAAAATATTTATGTAATTTGACATTGAAAAGGTCATGCCATTCCCCAAGATTCAATGTTGGGTTGCATTTTTTTAAGGCAGAAGATAAGACAATAGAGGTCATTCTTTGTGTTTTTTTCACTTAACAATGTTGGCCAATTAGTGTGTATGAGGGGATGAGGTGCAAGAACAGTGACATAAAAAAAAAAAAATCAGTAAAGCATTTTTTGTTTTCATTTTTCTATATGGAGCTGATCAAATTTTGTACTTTACATTGGTTCATTTCTGAATTCTCAAGTCTTGTGTTCATAAGCACAAATAAATTGAGAACTTAGTACAGTGGATGCTGCACTCACCGATGTCACACTTAATGAAAGTTCTACTACAACAAGACCAGTAGAAATCCCTGTTTTTTTCCCCTACCTTCTGTTTCTAACAAAACAACCTATCCAACGAGGGACTGGCAATGATAAAGTCCCCTTCAATGAGGTTGCTTAGGCTCAGAGAGGCCTTGAAAGAGTGAAATGACTTTTCACCAGTGATGGTCCTATTCCATTCTTTTCTCTCCAACTGAGATGCAGCCTACAGAAAAGGCGGACAATGCCTACAAGCTGCTTTGTGTGCGCATGTCCATTATCATGAGTGTTTGTGTCATGTTTTGAGGAGGTGAGACAAAGACTTCTTAATGATGGCCAGTCTGTGTCAATGTGGGTGAGAGGTTGGCTAGCTGCATCTAAATTCCCAAAATGAGATGGCCTAACCTTGGACCATTAATATGACTTTACATGTAACACATATATTGACCTGTATTAGGTTAGCCATCCTTGTCAAACGCCAAGGGCTTAGGTAACTAAAGAGAGTAATCTTCCCAACAATTATGTCCCTTCTTTTCTTTATTATTCAGAAGTTCCCTGCTGACACTGTACTTAAGGAAAGTCTCATGCAATGAAATGATGTAATCTGTGCCAACAATATTGTTGAATGTGGTGTTCTTTCTATTTCCATGACTAGTTTCTTTTGGTGTGTGACCTGTTTTTTTATCCCTATTGTTCTTTCCTTTACCAATGGTTCATTTTGAACAGCAGATGGATAGATTTTAAGCACTCCTCTCACTAATTACTCTTTCTGATTTGCTCTCCTGCTAATCATCACAAAGAAATGTTGACCTTTCATCAGAAATGTCATGAGATATATTTTTTTTAAAAATAAAATGAGTGTTTAGAGCAGAGGTATAACAGGATGAAGCCAATTTTAAATAAAAATGATTCTATAAACAGGAGTCCCTGATTCAGATTCTTATTAGATGGTATAAGAGCTCAATATGTAAAAGTGACTTAAAGGATAGAGGTTTTTGCATCTCTCCTCCTCATATGAATAGTGCATGTTTTCCTCTATAACTGATGAAATTCAATGCATGTATATAATGCAGTTATATGAATGTCATTTCCACAGGTCAAGGTTAGTAGCAGAAAGAGATTTGAATCAGAATTTTCAGAATTGGAGAAAAAAGATCTTGCTGGCAAAAAATACAAATCAGGTACATTTCTCTTATGTAGAAAACAAATATTACTGATTTTACTTGCAGTAGTATATGTGAATATAATTCAATTATTTTTTATCTCTCATATCATTCTATTTAAAATTCAGAAAAGTTCATAAAGATCAAGTTTGATTGATCAAATTTTAAGATGATAGAGTCTTACATCCTTCTTGTGCCGTTAGACATCACAAAGGGCTTCATCATTCAACCACCAGCCGTCTCTGGCCTCGTGTATGATGGTTCTTTTAAGTGATTCTTTTGGGCAACCTCTCCTACTCTTTCCATGTATTTCCCATTCTGGAGCTTGTTTTGTAACTCTTGCATCTTGTCTCTCCTGCAAAAATGCCCAATATATTTCCAGTCCATCTCCTCCTCGTACTCAAATTTTGACAATGGTGTCAGACCAGATAGTTTTGTGATTTATTCTATGGTCCTATATAAATTCATCTTACTTTATGGATAAAATTTTCCTCAGACACTTGTTCTCAAATACATCTATTTTCCCTTCAATTCCCTTGGTTCTCAAACTTTCTGCAGCATATACAAGGACTGGTATATAATTGGCACTGAATATTTTAACCTCGGTTTTCATTGAGATGATTTTGGATGACCCAAATTTTGTTATGTTTTTTTTAAGAAATGGTACGCTTTTTTTTTTTTCTAAATTATTATTATTATTATTATTATTATTATTATTATTATTATTATTATTGCATGCGTTTCATTTCCTCATACAGTACTTTTTAATAAATTCGTCTTTCTTTTTCCTTTCAGCTGATTTCATCAAAATGTTTGAGGGTAATGTGGATGACAACTTTAGGGTTGGACTCAGTATATCCAAAAAGAGTCTCCGCTTATACAGTCCCTTCTACGAGTCAGACATTATTTTGGCTTCACCATTGGGTTTAAGAACTGTGATTGGAAATGAAGGGTAACTACTTTTTTAAAATATATGTCCTTTAGACCTTACAAAATAAAATGAAATTGTTTTTATTTAAGATTTTGAATGCTTCAAAATGATGCAATAGGATTCTATGAATAACTTTTTGATTGTCTGTTTTCAGGTAGGCTTTCTTTTGTCTCCTCAGACAAGAGGGATGGGACAGATGACGCAATTTTAGAGTCCATCATTCTTTTACCAGCATTGTTTGACTTTAAAAATACTGTTCAGGTCCCTAGCCATCTAGAGGTACAATTAATGCCGCTTAATCGCAACACAGCTGGAACAGTGAAAATATTGCGTTTATCTGAAGTTGAAAGTAACTGGACACCATTTACATGCAATAAGTTCAGTAACCCTTCCCTCTGGGAGTATGGACTTGGGACCCTAATGATGACTTGAATCATAGCCTCATTTAAAAAATTTTTTTTGTTTTTTTCCCCACAAAATGGCCATCACTAGTTGTGATGCAAGTGCAGCAAATTGTATTCACTGCACAGCATGAGGTGTCAGGGCCATAGCTAATTGCAAGCAATATACAGTCTAAACAAGACTAATTGGTTTTTGAATAGGAAGTAGGTCTTGTCAAAGTAGGTTCTTTCAAATCATAAGCAGACATCAAACCATGGCTATTTGTAGGAGTGAGTGTGTCACTTACTATTGTAACCAGTGCCTTTTCTATAGAACTAATTCTGTTTCTCAGTAAAAGTTGTGTTTAAGCAGAAATTGTGATTTACACAGTTGGGCCTAATCAGCGTTGACTGCACTGAGTATTTTTGTACATTAAAGGATGGGAGAAAATCCTTGGTGTTTGTGAAGTGTGCTCTTCTGAAAACTTCTCTGCTACTTCTGTTCCCATGGGTGCTGAGATGGCCTAATGGATTCCGTAAATATCTCACACACCAAACAAATTGTCCTTACCTGAATGTTACTTCTTTTTTTTCACCAAGATTTTGATTAACAGTCAAAAGGTCTCAAAGATTAGCATGAAACCAGAAACAATGAAGGGTTTGTCTACAAGTCTACATTGAATATCATCTATTTTTCATATCCTCTATCTCATATTTTTTCATCAAATAAACAGAGACACAGAAAGAGATTTTGATTTTCTTTCTTCAATTGAAATTCTGATTATGGATCAAACTGATGTCTTTCTCATGCAAAACTGGGATCATGTGGCAGTGAGTGATTTATGATTTAGTTTGATTTTTGTTTTGTGTCTTTTTTTTTCCTCCTTTTTTTTTGGTCTTGTTATTTGTTTGTTTTTTGTTGATCTTGTTTGGTTTTTTGTTGTTGTCTTTTTTGTTCTTGCAATTTCAGAAAGTGTTAATCAAGGGTTGGAAACCAGAACAATGTAAGCCTATGCCCAAATTCTAGCTAGGATATAAAGATATTCACATCATACATCTTGTCATATGGATATCTATCTCTTTGGTAAAAGTACAAGTTCATTTATCTAGTAATACACTAAAAATGTAGATTTCTACACAAAACCTCACTTTGAAAAAGCAGAGATAAATCTGCCAGAACAGCTTGGTATGGATATGCATTTTTCTGACAGATTTTGCATAATTATTGTTCTTGTTGCTCTCAAAATGAAATCTTACTTCCTTTTCTTTTCTTTCTCTTCCTCTCCCATCAATGATAAAGATAGCAGTAAAGTGGATTATGAATCCTTATCCATTTGCAAGTGCAGGCTGATTAATCTGAATGTGATTGATGCACACAACAGGCTGTTTTGAAACAGAAAGGGTTTTCCACATAACAGTACACATCCCAGACACATCAAATGACCCACAGATAGGTTCTCCTTGAGAAACTACAAGTCCTCAAAATACTGTCGCACCATTTGGAAATATCAACACCTACATGTTCAGTTCATCATTCCTCACAACATGCTCAATAACAGGAAACACACATCCCTTTAGGTCGCAAACAAGGAAGCGGGGAGATTTCCAAGTGGGCCCTTAAATTTTTCCTTTAAGACAAAGTTGTTTGAGTTTTATATTCCAGCAAGACTGCTGTGGACTGTCGTTTAAAAGAGTTGTATTAGATTTTCAGTGATTGAACTTTATTAATTCCTTTCAAAATGTTCAGAGATTAAAGATTTTGGCCATGACACCAACCTCCAGTATCCATGGACTTAAGCTCAAAAAGTGATACATTTATTACCCCCTTCAACAAATTGGAAGTTTGTTGTAGTTTTATTTCCCAGAAAAGCCATGCTCATTATACCCTGGGTGAAGTGAGGAGAGTCATATAAGGACAAATGAGTTTTTCAGTACCCAACACATCATGTCTATTACTAATGGCATCTGAAAACAATTATCTTTTGTTCTATGTCAAACATTTTCCTCATTCTTCCAGCCAACTCCCTGGAGAGCATGCAATAAATTAGTTGATTGATTTTTATTACATTACTGGAAAAAAATTCAAAATCTTTTAATGTTGTTTTCATCAGAAGAATAAGTTTATAACATTACAATCAACTGTTACAATCAGTTCAAGCTTTGAGAGCAGTAAAACAGAGTTTGTATTGAGAATCCATTGTGAACAAAGAGAAAGGATGTTCAAGTCAATTTGCATCTGATCTTCACAATCAACCTACAGGACAAAATTACCAAATCCTGAAAACTATGAACCGAAAATAGAAATCATAGTCTTTTTCCATCAAAAAATGATTGTTCTGTCAGTTTCTTGATAGTCGATATTGTGTGAGACAGTGGTCAATGCAAAGAATAACCAGTAATTGAAACATTCCATATCGGCAGTATTGGTGTCAGGGTGGAATCGACAGCTGTAAGATATTACTGTCTATGGGATTCACTGACTTAAGGATTGGATTTGAGGATTCTTGGGCTTTAAATGAAGCTTTACTTAACCTATAAGTTGTTTTTTTTTTTTATCAAATTTTTCAGTGAGATTGAAAATTAAAGATAGGTAAAATTATGGATTAAATCATTTCATTACTCATTTACAGAAAAGATTAATAGTAAAGAAATGTTCTTGTTGATTTTTTAAATTCATCTTCTTTCTCAATTTTTTCCTACTTGCAGCATATTTTCAAACATTTGCATCTTCAGCCAAAAGAAGCCCATGGGACTGATTTCTCTAGAGTCAGAATGTGGGCCATTGATGGATTGTAAGTATTGTGACAATTCTTGCATTACAGTTTGATATCATTTTCTCTATCACATGTTTATCAGAAAGAAAGGCTATAGTTTTCCTTACGAAAGCAAATTTTTACATGAATCAATATCGTTTTACATTCAGATACAGGCACTTACCATTCACATTATGTCCTCTTTCATTATCAAGGCTAAGTGATATTCAAGATTGTTTCCAGAAACTATTAAAAATTGTATGAAATGCTGTCTTCATGATACTTTACTGAACCAAGTTTTCTGAGCAAAATTAACGAACTGTGCTTTAAATGAATAGTCAATGTACCAGCAGTGAGCTGTAGTATTAAATCTGTCTACCTCATGTTTCAGGAGCAAACACTTTCGGCAAACAGTTATTTTAAGCTGTGTAATAACACCTGAAATCATGACAGTCTTCAATAAGCAGTGTCACAGTATCCTTTTCCAAACACTTTGAGATATTTTAAGATGCAGGTATATTTTGAAAGGAAGAATACATGAGTATAACCATGATTTTGGTAAGCTTTCATTGGACAATTAAATAAACTGAATTTATTAGAATAAATGATGAAGTGCGTCCATCCCAAAAGTAAGTTTCTCTCCTCAATAACTCAGAAACAAAATGGTCAAGAAGAATGAAACCTGGCATGACACACCTTTGTTTTATGCTCTATTCAACAAGGCAACCGCCATTCTCTACATACTTTTGCATTCTCTGCAACCTGCTGTTAAATTCAGTGACACAAGAAACTTTGTCCAGCTGTCTGGTGGCTGCTTGTGTTGCAAAAATAATGTCTCCTTCAGAGTCAAATCTTTATTCCCGAATGTACTCTTTCATTTTTTGGAATAGCCAAAAGTCACATGGGGTTAGATCTGGGAAATAATGTGGATGTTTCACTCGTACAGGTCCAGCAACTCGGTGGCTATCCTGGAAGTGTGAACAGGTGCATTATCATGATGGAAGATGACTCCGTACTGCAAGAACCCAAGTCGTTATTTTCTAATTCCTGGTCTCAATTTATATTGAAGAACCATTTGTGTAAAACTAGGCATTGATTGTGGAGCTGACTGGAACTGGCCATTGCAAAATGGTACCGAATGTCTCGTGAAAAAACATCTGTATGACCTTCAGAGAGTGCTGTTTTCAACTTCCTTTTTCGGGCGAGGTCATCAATGTTTCCCCACTCAGCAGATTGTCTTTTTGTCTCAGAATCCCATTTTCTAGGTGTTTGGATGAAAGGACCATGGTCTCCAAGAGCTGTGAAAATGTGTTTGTATTTCAGGGCTGACTTACCCAGAAGAGTTGAAAATTTTATGATTACCCGGATGTTATATCTTGAGAATGATTTTTTTGTCTTCTGAGCATTCATCATGCCGGCCATTATGATCTGACAGTCAACAAGAAAAAGAAGCTCATTTCAGACGCTTTCAATATCGGTACACAAAACGTTGGAGGGAATTTTATAAAGAGTTGATGTACACATGTAAATTTCATTATCTTACCTCAAGCCATCTTAATTTTATAAGGAAGAGAAACTTACTTTTGGGATAGACCTCGTACCATTGCTCGAAAAGATCCAAGAGGCAAATGTACTCACATACATTGTTGGATGTGCAAATACTCCAGTTTGCTCGATTAATGGAGTAATAACTCGACCGAGTACTTGCTCGAGTAGCTCACACCTACCAGTGTACCCGCTCGATCGAGTAAATTTTTTTCCGTTACTCGAGGAATACTCCAATATTTGATTCAAAATGCTAAAAATAGTAACATTTGTTATATATTTTAACGACTACAGAAAAAAATTGCACAATGTTGCATGTTAGGTGAAACTTTTGTTCATTCAAACTCGAGTACAAGCTCGAGTCCCGACTCGAATGCTCGCTCGAGTAGTTGGTGGTTTTCCGAGCGGAAACTCGAGTAGTAAAATGTGCTACTGGCATACCTCTGGTGTCACAGGAATGAATCTAAACAGCATGGAATGTTCTAAGGCTCTGAATGGCCCAAGCACCTGTCGGGATCTCTTCATCGAGCAAAAATGTACGTACACCTCTGAGTCAACCCACATTACCCAAGCTCTCATGTAGTAGACCTGTGTGCTCAACTGGAAAAGGTTTACTCTACCGTCTACGAAGAGATGCTGCAGAAGGACCATGTCCCTAAATCAATCCCTCCTGCGCTGCCTCATGAAATCAGCAGCAGAAGACATTTCACATTGTCCATTGCTGGTACAAAAGAGCGACCCTGTTCGCTCAACTGTTTGTGAAAATTCGCCTTCAGCACACCCTTTGTGAAAGCAACAAAAGCTTCTGCTTGACTGGCAGGGACAGGAGCAGGAACATCTTGCAGTTGTCACACGTGTCACGTTTGGTGAGTTTGTCTTTTAATGTAAGCACCTACAGAAACATAAAGTAAAACTTTTTCCAATACCTCATTTAATAAAGCCATATAGAATCTTAAAGGGATTGTCTTCTCTGTTCATTTCATTGATGAAGCAACAAGTGTTAGATCTTAGATCTAAATCTAGATTGTAAACAAAACAGTATTAC
>JAOYNN010177683.1:0-16735 GCA_025770095.1 Goniobranchus kuniei
CTGTTGTAAAATTATAGTTATTTGTTACAAATCTGGCTGCATTTTTCTGCACTTTCTCTATCTCATCTATTTGGTTTGATAGTGTGGATCCCACACACATCTACCATAGTCTAGCACTGGTTTGATTACTTACTTACTTCAGCTGAGTCCATCCATAGTTGGATGTAGCCTCCGCCGATGTTTTCCAATATTCTCTGTCTTCTGCTTTTCTCCTTTTTGTTTTATACGATGTCGTCATTCCATGTTTTTGTGGTCTTTCTCTTGCTCTTTTACCTCTTTGATTTCCATTCAGTGCATTTCTTACCCCATCTGTTCTCTTTTCTTCTTGCCAAGTGTCTGCCCATTTCCATTTTTGCTTTAAGACGTATGTTTCGATATCTATAATTTTTGTCTTGTATCTGATTCTGATCTCTTCACATGGTATTCTGTCACTGATTTTAATGTTCAACATTTTTCTTTCCATGACCCTTTGCGTTGTCTTCCGTTTGTGGAGGATGTTTTTGTTTTTTGTTTTTGTAAGAGATTATGACTGACCTCCATATGTTAGTGTTAGGAGTATGCATTGATTTAATAATCTTCTCTTTAACGTTGTTGTGATTATAATGGTGTAAAATGTTATTTTGATCATAACCATGATTGATGTAACATCTATCACAGCTAATAATCTTTACATTTATTTTAGTTGCTATTATTTTAATTATTAATATAAGTAACACTAGCATCCTTGTTGTAATTAGTATCCTTGTTCTTAATGAGTAAAAAGTAAAGTTAGTCCCAAACCCATGACTGAGTATAGGGGAATTAGGGGTAGAGCCTTAATTATACTAGGCACACGGCATAATGTGGTAGTTTACCATTGCTTTCCACGCCGACTTTACTTTCATCAAGTCTAGAAAGACCAAGCTACCCATTTATACTGCTGGGTGAACAGGGGGCCCCGAAAAAAAAAATCCACTGCCCGCCTGGGTTCGAACTCGGCCACCTCTCATGGGTGTCAGCCACTCTATCAACTGAGCTACCGGGTCACGCAATTTCCTTATTAATGAAAATTTGCCAATTAGCAGGATCAGGGTCCTATGTGTTTGAGATGATGCCTGTGCTTCCTGGCTTTTGAGGTCAAGGGCATTACATATGACCCTGTCATGCTTTTTCGGGTTGAGAAATGGCATGCATTTTACATTACACTATCTCTTTACCAGAGTTCACAAGTTTCATGATTCTGACACATAGAATCTGGATTCATTGAGATACATATGCACAGTAAATTTTATTATGCAAACCTTCTTTCCTTATGCCAAGCTCACATTATAATATAATGCACCATTTTCAGCAACCCAGAATCTTGGCAGTCCTATTTACATAAGATGATACATCTCTTATGATGGGATGGCTGGCGGCCCTAAATGATATGTAGCAGGGGACCCTGATTTTCTGAAATAGAAAACAGCGTTGCTGATATTGATAGGTGACATTAAATAAGGCTATTAAGTATACTTTAACCCTGGTAGAGCTTGCCATTTTTACAGGAAGTGACATCAAATTGTGGGACAGCCTGATGACGTATTTTGTAATCAAGAAATGGGTCATGGCCAGAGTAATTGGGCCATTCAGGTCCAAAACAGCCATTTCACAGGAATATGATAATGAAAGAATGCAATAGGATGTAATAATGAAAGAATGCAGTGAATAAAAAACATCGTAGAGTAACGAGAATATCTGTATCCAACTGGCGCACGCAGAGACAAACAGTTGATTGAGCCTAATAAAGCGATCGTGTAGGCCTAGAGATGACATGTTGCTGGCTGGCGAAGCTCCATTTCAACTGTCAATAACACAGCCAAAATCCAGAGTAAAGGATTAAAATAACTTGCAATCCCATTGGCTGACCTTTAAATTATAGTGTAAGGCCTTAACCCAAGTCAGTTTCGTTCAAAGGCAAACAGGCCTAAATCGAACAAAAGGCGTTGGTTGGCGCGTCACGCCTAGCTGGGTGGGGAAACCCCACTTCATTGCTCTATAACAAAGCCAGGATCCAAGGTAAAGGTTAAAAATAAATTACAACCCCATTGTTAGTCCTTTAAATTATAATAAATACCACTTCCGGGTCAATTTCCCTTTTGTTAAGAACATAGAAATTTTCCATTTATTAGGGTCAGGGTCTTATGTCTGTCATATTACACCGTCGAGCTTTCGGGTTGCTGTTAGGCCAAGCGTAATGCATTACGCTATAGCTTTACGAGGGTGAAATACTAGGAAATGTTTTTGTAGCCTAAGTTCTTTTCAGCTGCTACCTTAGGTGACAGTTTTGTAATCAAAAGTTTACAACTGATGCTATCCCATGCTAACATATGCTGTCAATCAAGCATTATCTGCAATAGCCACTGACTTCTGAGTCAAGTACTATACCAAAGAGCTTCAGGGAGATGGAATCTGATCCTTGAAATGCTGAAGAAATGTAGGCCTACTATTGAGAGCTGGCAATCAGAATAATGAATGTCTGAAATGTGTCAGGAAAATGCCTGTCTCAGGGGTCAACATCAAGCCATTTTTGTTTACCTGCCCAGTCAGGCAAGCAGACAGAATTTGCACATGCCCAAACCTCAACTACACTTGCCCAACCAAACTGAAAATCACACCACACGACAGTTACTCTATTAATCATAAAGTGATAAGGAACACATCGTCAATTCAGTCAGAAACTGAGTGAGACCACATGCACATACTTACTCTGGCTTCCTTACTCTGGCTTTGCAACCACCACTTCTTACGAGCCAAAAGACAGTTATAGTCTTCCATTTCACTAATGTAGAGAGAGTGGATGTTGTGAGGCTAGCCCTCTGACCAGATTTCACCCTCTTTATGGCCGAAAGAATTCTTTCATAACTGGCAGTGGACAGAGGGAGCACCGTGATAATTTTTGATAACCCAAACACTGTTGCAGCACTTTTTGCCTCAGAATTTTTTATGATGTTATGTTCATAGATTATATGTTTCAGTGTCATTGCATGCAGGTACATTCATAATATATTGAAGATTGCCTACATTGAATCTGGCAAGTGTTTTAAATTCAGTGATTGTGATTGTAATTTCATGATCTGCCTTCCACAGATTTTTTGATATATTGCTTTCTACTTGCTGCGGAACAAGTGTTAAATATGTCTGATGAACCTGCAGAAGTAAGTGTCTAGTGTTGAAAGAAAGATTTTAATGACATTTTTTCTTTGGTATTGTTCACCACATTTATTATGTAAGTCAGAAAAGAAAATTTATTTACAACTGCTCTTTGCTATTTACTGTCACTGTAGTGGAGTCTTCGTTGCATTTCTTTTCACCAGATCAAAGCTATGAGAGAGCTTAGAAATAGAAAACTGCACAGTAAAAATGTCCATGAATGGGCAATTTTTAAATTTTATTTACAACTGCTCTTTGCTATTTACTGTCACCGAAGTGGAGCCTTCTTTACATTTCTTTTCACCAGATCAAAGCTATGAGAGAGCTTAGAAAACTGCACAGTAAAAATGTCCTTGAATGGGCAATGTTCAAAGGATATTTTGGCTCAAGTTTTTAAGTCAGTGGGAACGACTTGTAACTTGGCTACTATAGCCTGGGATTTAAATTTAAGATTATGGTGCACAAAGTTATTTTAACATAATGTTATGATATATTGATAGATGTCTATTCAATATCATTGTTTTATTCCTATACTTTCGTTGTAAGTTGGACGATATGACCCACATTTTACAGTTGTGAAGCTATTATACCTCATGTGGGGCCTACTAGAAGACGGAGGACAAACAAATCCGTCGTTCAAAAACTTGTACAACGTCATTCTCGAAGTACCTCTAATTGGTGTGTTGTTCCACCACAAACAAAAGCCACCTCCTTTCCTTTCGAATAGGTTAAAAGAGAAATATTTTATCATCTGGCTGTGGGTTAGAGGGGTTAGAAGTAACCTTGAAAAACCATGAAGAGCCTTGAATTTTACCAAGAAACATTGAAAAACCTTGAAAATGACCATTGTTGGGAAATCTGAGTCCATCAACCTGAAAAATGTACTATTTGATAATTATTTTTAACGATCACATGCCGCTAGCACAGGTTCAGGAAGTTTCATGAAGGGCCGCCATTACTATTGGAACTTAAAGCCATGATTCTAATATGCTTGCTGGAATGTATGGACACACTATCTCATAACTTCATTAGGAACCTTGTAAAAACATATGTGGATGTTGAAAAACCTTTAATTTTATCATAGTTAGTCGTTAACCACTTCAAACAATCTAACCCTGTAATGTGTTCATGTTGAGATTGAATTTATTTATGATAAAAAAAACGATGTCCAGGGGGAACGAAAGAATATTTATGAAAATTAAAGGTTTAGGTGCATATTTAGAAATAATTCTTCTGTTCATTTTTACATTTTTTTTCCTGCCAGTGTCCCCTGTGCATGGAAGCACTTGAGATTGATGATCATAGTTTCTTCCCATGTACCTGCGGATATCAGGTTAGTTTGTTTACATGTTCTTGCTGTAGACATAGATAAAATATCAGTCAGTGTAAACCCATTGCAGTCGTAAAAAAATCCCACACACATACTTACATCCTTTTGCTTTTCATTTTAGTAAAAGGATAAGGGTATCGATTCATGTCAGTTTTGAACTGCATCCAAAAGAGATATGTTGTCAAGTGTTTTATTATTTTGAATTATCAAATAATTACGTAATCAATACTTTTAATGACATAATTGTGATTAGCTTATTAGGTTGACTTTGGACCCATTTTAAATTGAGATGAGCCATAAACATTCTGTTTCTGTATCTGTGGTTTTATGAGATTGGTAGTTAGCCCATCGTCAACGCCCAAGCTTGAAGGGCCATCCACCTTTTCCCCTTCAGTTATCTTAAATAAGGTGTAACAGGGTCTGCCACTGGTTAGTGAGGTCGACTCAATTAAGACATAAAAGCTCCATTTCAATATATGGTGAACAGATAAATGATATAGACAATTCCAAATACCTGGGCAGCATCATAACTATAAGGATGATAGTTGCATCTGTGATGTAAACAGGGGTAAAAGTTCCCATTACAAACTCATTCTCCGGACTTTTTTCTTCCTACCAGTTTTTTTAAGAAAACATAAGCTGGAGAATCCTGTGCTTACTGGGTAATAGAATCCCGGGATACTGATGCAATCCAGGCTACCGGAAAGCGCAATTGAACTCCCATTTTTTCAATACTGAGCGCTCAGGATAGGGCAAATGAAAGTTGTGGTACATGTAACAATAATGGTTTGGCTAGGAAATAGGCCTATCAACCTTCTTTGCTTCTCGAAGACAATCTAACTTAAGCCATAGGCAAGGGTGCAAATTTGTCGGGTTGCCTGCGTTTCTGCCATGCCAATTTAAGGGTAAGGCTTGCTTCTTCAGCCTATTTCAGGCCTTTGCATACAATTGCCGGTCTATTTGGGCGTTAGGCTTTGTGCATTTATGTGATAGACGAGAGAAAGAAGAGTAGGGTCATGGTGCTTGTAAGTATTTCTTGATGTAGGCTATTTGCATGTGTGTGTGACAGAGAGAGAGTATTACGCGTTGCTGCGATTTGACATGATAATTTAGTGTGGAGTAGGCCTGTGGTAAAATGAAATGCAGATCTGGATGTAAATGATAATATGAAGAATGCTTGGAATGTCTTCCATAAGCTCAGTCAAACCTGGCGATGAAAGAAATTAACAACAGACACAAACATGAAAATTTTCAACAGTAGTGTCATGTCAGTGGCCTTATTTGACTCAGAGAGTTGGAAAACAAATGAAGAAATCGAAAGAAAACTTAGGAGTTTCCAGACAAAGTGCCTCAGAAGAATCTTACGCATAAAGTGGAATGATTTTATTACCAACAAAGAGATATTGGAAAGAACACGGGCAGAAGATATAGTAACAACAGTAAGAAAAGAAGGGATGGGGGGGGGGGGTATTTAGTCCATGTTCTACATATGGACAAATCAAGGCTGCCATTACAAACCTGGGTATGGAAACCAGTCTGAAAGAGAAAGAGGGGATGACTGAGAGGCACATAAGAAAGAACTATTGTGATCAATGCCTACTTACAAGAACTGTGTCTGGATGACCTTCCACAGTAGAATTGTGGTGGCAGCTACTCCTTGCCAAATGTACCTGATTGTGGAAGGGGAGCGTAAGGGCATAAACATTCAATTTGATGTCATGAAGCTCTGATTTTCAGTTTCTGATTACCTAAATCTGGTAAACAACAGCTCTAAGCAAAGATCAATTTAGATACAGATTAAACTCATGTCCTGTTTCTCTCCTTTTATACTGATTCTAGCTCTTTTATCATCTCAATTAAAGAAGCTCTGTGTTGATTTGAATGGCTTTCACAAAATTCAGATTTTGGTCAATTAAAAATTTGCAAAGGCATGCTTAAGTGTACATGAATGAAAGCTATTAAAATAATGATTTTCTTAAGAGAGTATGTTCAAGCTTCGACATTTGGTGACCTGCCTGTAAAAATATACATGATCACCGTACCAAAAAGAGTGTCTTGTGCTAGACATCTTTACTCCTAGAATTGAAGGGAAGCTCTAATATTATCATCGCTTATCCCTGTATTCATAGCAATGTACTTGTAAATCTTGTCAATATACTTTTTCATACCATAGATGTATAGATGTTTTTAATTACCAATCCAGATTTAGTAAGAAGGGTTTAAACATATAATTTCTCAGGGCTCTTGCGCGGTCTGGAAAAGTCGGGGAAAGTCTGGAATATGCCTTTCCCAATTCCAGGCCTCGAAAAGTCTGGAAAATGGGTGGGGTTTTTTTTAATGGAAGTGAAAGTCTGGAAAAAGTCTGGAAAATCGATCTGCCCCAATAGAATTTTAAAAATCACTGGAGTTGTGAGAGAAAAAAAGTTACCAAGCGATAAAATTAGGGGATGACTAAGAAACGCAGGGGGATGCCAGAAATTTCACCGTGTTCTGGAAATCTAGACTGTCCAGAAAGTCCTTCGGAAATTTGCCATGAGGCCACCTGATGTCTGGAGAAAAATGTGTTATCCGGAAAAGACGAATCGAGCTTGCCAGCATGTTGATAAAGTGCCGTCAATGAAGTAAATAATATTATTACATACGAAATCTGGGCATGATCACTCAGCACCCGGTTTGGTTGCGACGATCGCGGGATAATTTCAACTCCTGTTCATTACCGAGAGGTAAGGATTGTAAAGTTTGTGACAGAATATCCTAGGCCAATGGAATCTTTCTTCCGAATATATAACCCTACTGAATCTTTCTTCAGGCCAAATCACGGCACTTACGAAATGTGCAAAGTGATTGGACATATAATTCTTTACTGGCTTGGAAGCAATTACCCCTTGTTAATCTCAAAGACGATATAGTTAGTATAGGCCTAACATAACGCATGCCAGAGGCATAGTGGCAAATTTAAGGCTTCCTTCACCAACTTTTGCACAAAATTATTAGGTTTGTGTGTTTATTTGTTAGAGTGAGAAATAGGGGTCATGATGATGCGCGTGAGCTTTCTTTTGTATATGTGTGTGTGTGTGGAGAGAGAGAGAGAGAGAGAGAGCTTGCCGCTGTCTGACATAATAATATTGCATGGTCAAATGTAAGCCTAGCTTCAAGTTAAAGGCACTTCTTATTGTATTGGCCTTTAGCATAGTGCTGTAACGTAGTAGTAGTAGCACGCATACATGCACAACGCATGATTTGGTACAGATTTAATGCACCTAATGATATTTGTGTGTTTGTCTGTTGCCAGAGAGAGAGAGAGAGACTGAGACTTGGTGTGTGACTGCATAGGCCTACTTGGTGTGTGACTGCATAGGCCTATTATGAAATGAATAAAACATTAATTCTACCACTAGCGTTATTACGATGAACAAGCAGTTATCGTTTACGGGCATTGGTGAGTGCGTGTGTGTAAGAGAGAGAGAGAGTATGGACTCAGTATGTGACGGCATAGGCCTAATATGAAATGACTAATACATCAGTACTATTACTAACGATATTACAATGAACAAGCGGTTATGTTTACGGGCATCTGTGTGTGTGTGAGTAAGAGAGAGACAGACAGACAGACAGAGAGTATGGACTTAGTATATGACAGCATAGGCCTATTCTGAAATGACTAAAACGTTAGTACTACAACTAGTGTTATTACAATAAACAAGCAGAGGTGTGTATGGTTTACGGGCATCTGGGAGTGTGTGTGTGAGAGAGAGAGAGAGGGGGGGGCGGGAGAGAGAGAGAGAGGATGAATTTGGTGTGTGACTGCATAGGCCTATTATGAAATGAATAAAAATATTAGTACTGCTACTAGTGTTATTACGATGAACAAGCGGAAGTTGAGAGAGAGAGAGAATATGGACTTACTATGTGACGGATAGGCTTATTATGAAATGACTAAAACGTTAGAACTACAACTAATGTTATTACGGTTAACAAGGCATCTGTGAGTGTGTGTGTGTCAGTAAGAGAGAGAGAGAGAGAGAGAGAGAGATTTTCTGTGCATCTGTAAGATCGGTAGAGAGTTTAATTGAGTTACAGATAATGTGAGAGAGTTTATGTGTGTTTGTGATTGAGATAGTTGGGGTGTATGAGATTGTGTTTGTGTTTGTGTATATGAGTGTGTTCGATGGTGAAACAGTTTGTGTAAAAGAATGTCTTAGAGATTGTGTGTGTGTGAGTGAGTAGGTGAGTGATTGAGATTGTTTTGTAAGGGTAAATGTGATAGAGGTAATGTATCAATGCGTCAGTGAGTGAGTGGGATAGAGATTGTGTATTGGTGAGTGTATGAGGGTGATAGAAATTATGTATTAATTAGTGAGTGAGTGATGGTGATAGAGATTGTGTGTAAATGTGTAACTGAGTAAGGGTATGAGAGATTGTGTGTGTGGATGAGACAGAGATTGAGGGTGAAAAGAGATTTTGTGTGTGTGTGTTAATAAAGGTGACAAATTAGTTGTGTATGAATGAGTGAGTGTAGGGATTAAATTGTGTATGTAGATAGAGCATGGGTGATTGAGATGTGGGAGTGAGGGTGTTAGAAATTGTCTGTGAATTATTGAAAGATTGAGGATAAGAGATTGTGAGTACATAAGTGAGTAAGGAGATATATGTTGTGTATGGTGTCATTGAGGAAATCAGAGTGATAGTGATAGAGATTATGTGTTTTAATCCATGAAATTAAGGAAAAAAGATGTGCATGTGTATGAGTTAGAGGGATTAAAAATATGTCAGAGAGCTCTTGTGGGTATGCGTTAGAGGGTTTTTATGCATATTGACAATGTAACGTTACACAATTCATATTTCATGTGGTAATGTCTATCCTCCGTGCTATCTTACTTCCATCATTTGATACTTTGGTGTGAACTTCAGACACAATTTACTTTTCATATCTGTTGGAGTTGTTTGGCATACTCCTTTGGGGTTAGTTTGAAAGTTTGATTTGTTACACGCACACAATTTTTGGTCTAGAAAATAGCTTTTGATGGTCTGGAAAAAGTCTGGAATTTCAGTTTTAACAACCTGCAGGAACCCTGTTTCTGATGTTGCCATTTTGAATCGATTTGTTTTCTTGCTTCAATTTGTCATCGTATAAACATTTCAGATATGTCGGTTTTGTTGGCATAGAATTCGGACAGATGAGAATGGGTTGTGTCCAGCTTGTAGGAAGCAATATCCCGAAGATCCAGCAGAATTCAAACCACTAACAGAAGACGAGTAAGTACTTTATGTTACTTTGAGATTACTGTTGGAAACAAGAATGTGTATTTAACGTCCTTTGTATTCTTTGCCTAACAGATGTCTTGAGTGATCTAACAGAAATGGTTTAAAATTGAACTCCTTGGGTTTTCATGTTTCAAAAGTGGAATAATGTTTCTCATTATAATCTTGTTGCTCCACAGGTTGCAAAACATCAAAAAAGAGAGGAAGCAAAAAGATGTGCAACGAAAACAAAAAGCAGCGGAAAATAGGAAGCATTTAGCAAATGTTAGGTAAGACTGGTGAAATCGAAAGAAATCATACGACAGCTTAGGATTCTGGTCCAAAATGATCAGACTTGTTTAATTCTCCAAACACAAGTTTCAGGACATATAGGGATTTAGTGTTGTGAAGAATGAAGACACTTCCTTTTCTTTGCCCCGAAATTTCTAAGAGTATAATTTTCATGTTTCTGTAGAACCTGAAATGTGTATCAATTTAAGTTATCTGAAAGCTATACACTTTATTTCCACTCTTAACTTAATTGCCTATGTCTCATCTTTCAGAGTTGTTCAAAAAAATTTAGTTTTTGTGGTTGGTCTCTCTCCTCGTCTGGCTGATCAAGAGGTGCTAAAAAAGCCTGAATATTTTGGCAAATTTGGCAAGATCCACAAGGTTGTAATAAATCAAAGTACATCTTATGCTGGTTCTCAGGTTTGTATGTGTTACTTATACCAGTTAACATAGTGCATTGGAAAAGATTGTATTGTTAATCTTCATTTACAGCTTTGTCACTGGTTTAAATTTATTGTGTAAGGGACTTTGAAGAGCATTTCAATTCAGAAAAAAATATATTTCTCATAAATTAGTGACTGCAATCTTTTTTATATTATTTTTTTACATGCACTACGAATTTCTTCAAAATTTCTTCTTGCTCAACAGGGTCCAAGTGCAAGTGCCTATGTTACTTATGTAAAGCCGGAGGATGCACTCAGAGCAATACTGACTGTAAATAATATTCATGTGGAAGGAAGAACCCTTAAAACATCATTGGGGACTACAAAATATTGCAGTCATTTTCTGAAAGGTTCTCATTGTCAGAAAAATGTAAGTCATTTTGATTGTCACATCACCAGTAACCATGTTTGACCCATCTTATTTTATAACTATGTGATGAATGAATTTATGTCAAATAAGGTCCCTGAATATTTGTAGCATTGTTTAGAAGGTATATAGGCCCTATATGAGTTCATCATTTCTACTGCTTGAAAATAAGCACTTAACTTGTTTGTTGGGTTTTTCTTTGGGAGGGTGGGTGTGAGGGGGGGTCTTTTGTTTTTAATATTTCTTTAAAACATTTGTGTACTCAAAATTTAAAAAGATTGGATAAATAAAAAAATCTTAAAGATAAAGATTGCATTTCTATAGTGCTTTTCACCGTTATACAACAGTCTCTAAGCGCTTTACAATACTTTATCCCTTAGCCGGCATACTCCCAGGGGAGTGTACGGTAAAGTGTAGCACAGTTAGCACAACCATACCAGGCTATTGCTAGGTACTCATTTAATACCTGAGTCGAGTGAAGCAATTGAGGTAAATTTTCTTGCTTAAGGAAAGAACACAAGTCGCTGGTGGGTATCGAACCCTGGACTTCCGAGTCACAAGCCGACGCCTTTACCATTGAGCCATCTGTGCCCCTAAATACCAATAAAGAAACTTGTCCAATTCAGATAGGTTTTACAGGTTTATTGCCATTAATAATAGAGCCTGTGAAAGAGAATGGACTGGTACGGTTGATTCAACCATGAAATGGTGCCAAAGTAGCACATGCTGTTTTAAGCCTTAAATTAGGGAATCTTCTACAATATTAATCAAATTGACTGACTGTCCGTTATCTCCGCCTATTTTTGCCTTCCAGCCATAACATATTCAGACTTATCATTCAATATGAGGTTGTGCATTTTGATACACATCCTCTACAAAAATGCATGAATGTATGAACTGAAGTTGAATTGCATAAAACAATGCTCATGGCACTTGTTGCTTGTTCTAAAATTATGTTAGTGTCAGGGGTAAAATGCAGTTTGTGAACATTGAATGAAAGCTGCCCTCTTTGACTTACTATTTCATCATTATGTATGGCATGGCGTAGAATTGTGCATGCAGAGCTATCTTTTATTTTTGCCTGCAGTGGGTCACGCTAAGGTAATAAATCTTGTTAAGGTGGTAACTTGACCCCCGGTGAAGGGTTATTTACGGGCATTGACGCAGGTAGATCTGAGATGCTAAATGTTGGCATTTTTCAATAACTTCAAACGAATATAATGGCGAAGTAACCATCTCCAGTCGTCCTTTCTTGCTTTCAGCGTCCAGTTGAATACAACCGCCGCCTTTGTGAAAAAAATCGATATATCTACATTTCTTTCACATGATATTACACTGTTGTTGTGAGTGTGTTTTTTCGTCCTTGTGAAAACTCTTTTGAATGTCTAGTTTTTTTTATATGTAAACGGCCCTACCGATTCGACTTTTTAAACACTGTACAGACTCTTTCACTTTCTAAGTTTTACACTAGGAAAAACCCTTAGCTCAAGAGATCTGTGTATCGTGTAAGTTGTGCATTTTCACAACTTTGTCATTGTGCTCTTTTCTTTTTTTCATTTTACCTTATATTTCTGAATAAACCCTGTCACATAGGCAGCAAAATAACCCTACCAATACCAAAACAGAGAAACAGTCTCACAAAAAAAAAGAGAGAGAGAGAGAGAGTGAGTGCATGAGAGAGAGAGAGGTGGGGAGGGAGGGAGAGAGAAAGAAGAGAGCGGGAGCGAGAGAGAGTGATAGAAAGAAAGAAAGATAGAAAGAAAGAAGAGAGCGGGGAGAGAGAGAGAGAGAAAGACAGAAGAGAGCAGGAGAGAGAGCGCTGCACGCGCCGTGAATTTAAAGTGGATCCCGATATTGTTTTAATATGTTTGAACTTGTGTATTATATTGTACTTGTTGCTTTTTGGTGTGCTGAAATGGGGTTGCGGGTTTGCGATGTAGATGGTTTGAATGAATTCTATAGGGCCACTTTTGTGATATATTGTTATTTACATTATATATGAATACATTAAACAATAAGTCTTTAGCTCTATATTGTAAGATGGTACCAGCCAAACCACAAGAGTAATGTCTGTGAAGTCGGTGAAAATTTGGTAATAATTAGTTCTGAAACTATATCTTGACGGGACCAAACACATACGCTATTTATCACAGAAAACCGTGCTCTTGCCACACATCGCCATCTCCCAGTCGAAAGGCCATTGACCTCGTTTCCGGGGTCATGCTGGCGGTCATTCAGCCAACAACTCAAAGATCCGTACAGCGAGGTCGTGATGAGTGGAGAGATAAATATTCTTTATGTTTATACATAGAGCCTTTTAAAACTTGATTTTCAACACACACACACACACACACCAATTACATATAGATTTGGTCAATTGGTGGCAATGATGAACAAGATGAACAAATTAATTTGGATTGCTTGCAGGTCTGGTTTTTTTTTTCAACAATTTTATTTTCAGGTTTTTTCATGTTGAATTCTTATCTTGTCTGATCATATTTTTGTGCTCATAAAGTTGTGACTTCAGTTCTAAAGAGGAAGTTGAACAGCGATGTAAGATGAGATTTAAAAAAAAAAGGAAGAAGCCGAAAGAAAATCGAGAGTAATAGTCAGGCGCAGGATGAGAAGGGAGAAGAGGAAGAGAAGCTCATCTGCACATAATTGTCTTTAGGCATCACAGGTAAATAAATTGAACATGCACATAAATGTTAAATTTTAAATTATATCCTAAACTTATACCTTACCTCAGTCTTTGCACAGAAGTGCAAAAAAATAAAAAAATTACATTTAATGCCTGCTTTTCATTTTCAAAGCAGGGGCATTTTGGATCACTGTAAATTGAAAAGTGCTGTCCATGGCATTGCTGAGGTGTTATTTTAGCGCAGCGCGTCACTCAATGTCTCCACCAGATCAAATTTCAGTTAGTGGTGGGCAGTCAACCGTGACAAAGTTGCAGGCAAAGTACGATTTTCACGTTTTGACCATCTCATTAAAGTTATTGCCCTGACACAACCAGAACAGATATGAGAATTGACATAATACCATTGGTATTGGAATTTATTAATCAATTTATTTTCCAAATGTCGTATTACTAAGTTTTACCAATCTCACTAATATTCAATCAAAGGTGGCAGATTTTATAGAATTTCATGGAGTTATGCTAATTACTTCACTGATTAATATCTCTCAAACAGTGCCTTTGATTTACAAGAAATTTGACAAGCACGTCATTACACATCATGGAATAAACTTAAGAAACGGCTACATCCAGCCTGCACGAGTGTGTCTTAAAATAGCCAAGTCATGACATGCCGTATTATGTACAAGTTCGCAGTATTGAAAATGAGGATAAAAAGGATTTCATCATCGGAATCAGATACATTACCCATAATTCCATAGAAGAAGATCACAGCAATAGTGGCTTATGACATTACAATATACGCTGTTTTCACATAACATATTTATTATGAAAAACTATGTCTTGGTCTAGAAATTAATAAGATTCTTTCTCTTTTAATGCCCTATTGTGCTCTTCAACACTATGGGCCATTATATTGCGTCTTCAGCAACCCTTGAATAGAATGATAAAGGAACGCAAAGACCGGCAGATAGTAAAATACTATGTCAAATTTGTCTTACCTCCCTATCGTAAGAGATATAACACAACGGCTTGTGGCTGGATATTAAGATTTATCTTGATGAAAAACTTGTAAATGTCCAAAACAATGCAATCAAAAATAAACAAATCACAGATGTTGTTTTCAACATCATATATTAAATAGCAGTAAAATGTAACAAAACGGCTAAAATAAATAACTATTCCAAACACCACAATAATTGAAAGAATTGTCTTAAACACACGATTTTTTCACGGAATTAGAGGGAAGATGTTAGAAAAAGACTGATTCTTAGCCCCAACTTCTCAATTAACGATTAAAAATGTCAAGATTCTGACTTACAGTGGCACGCTGTGAGCCATAGGGGAATCTCCGTCTAAAGGAGGTGGGCAGCGTATCAGGTTACCATCCTGAGAGATTTATTAGTGGGAAGGCGTGACCGCTAAAATCCCAATTTTTGCCTGTAGGCGTGCGCCGTGTGTCTGCTGTGTAGTATAATCAACTAGTACTAAATTTGTGTGGGAATGAAGAGAGAAGATTGTTGCAAATGCTATTGCCTTTCAGTAAATTATATCGTCTCCCTGTTCCTTGGTTTTCAAGAAGTTTTATCAAATAGTTTGTTTCAGTCTTTAAAATTGTAATAGATTTTGCATGCATAGGAAACAGAGTTAAATTTTAATTCTGTGCTGTTATCAATGCTTTTCAGGACTGCATGTATCTACATGAATTGGGGGAAGAGGCGGCTAGCTTTACAAAAGATGAGATGCAAGCAGGGTATGTTTTTGCACAAGAATGGATGGAAGCATATTGAATAAGGACTTGTAGATATTAACATAATTGTTGTGAAGTTGTTTTGTCTTGGTCATATAATTTTGCAGAGGAACTGAACATTAATTTGTTAATGATTAATTTGTATCATGGAATTTCTAATATGATCACAAGTTCAGAACCTTTTGAAATGATCAATGTATTTTACAGCCAATTGATTTTTATGTGGAAGTCTGCTTTATTTTTATATGATTATAATTCTTGTTTGCAGGAATGAAAGTTTTCACTTTTTTTTCTCTCTCTCTTCCAGCAAACATCAAGAGTATGAACAAATGCTCATAGAGCAATTCTTGAATGCCCAAAACACAGCAAATAATCATGTGATATCCAACAATAAATTGTGAGTTCTTGTTGAAAATTGTTTTAAGGGAGGTAGGCATTAGTCGGTGGCCATCCCCCATTTGTGTTCATTGACTGACTTGAAAATACTATCAGGGTTACTTGCCATCTAGATGGGTTGGGTACTTTTGTACACAAAGGGTGGTAGAAACTCCTGGGAATGTTTAAAGTTAATCACGTTGCACACTTTGATGGCTTTTGTTAATTTGCTAATTTTTTTTGGAGATTTTGTTCTTATTTCTCCACATACCCTTTTGACTACCATACCTTATTTGTCATGTATGATGCTAATTGTTTGATGCCTGTTTTTTTTTCTTTAGCGATCTCTTTTCCTGGTGGAAAAATCTTTTATACTACTTCTGACTTCTCTTCTCTTACTTTTAGCAGGCCTTTCGTCTTACTTTCTGAATGAGCGCTGAGATGACGTCTGTAGTCGAAAAGAGCCCTGAAGCACTGAGTAATGAAACAAACAATTACTTGGTTGCATGAGAGTTTATGTAATGTTACAGTCAGAGACTAAGGATATCATGAAATACAAGACTCATGTCCTGTGGTAACTGCTGACTTAATGTCTAAGAGATCTTTCTTTTTAAACATAGCCAAGCATATAACAGTACAAGATCAGAAATAACAGTTTGATTTGTTTTTGTTTGTGTTCCTCAGAAAAAAGTCTATATCACCTCAGGCTTTAGACAATCCTGATGCCATACCATCATTATTGGACATGACTGGTGATATCAAACATATAACACCCCATTCAGGGCCATTGCTGCCAAATCCTGTTGTAGGGAATAACAGCAATGGTCACAGTACATCTCAGGGGTCTCATTGGCCACTATTAGAAAGTTCAGGTTCACCTGCGCCCGGAGGAGGAGGGTTAAATAAATTGGAACAAATGTCCAACAACAATAATCGTCCTCAGGTTTGTGGGTTGTTTTTTTTATTGATAACATTATAGATGTTCGTTCCATGCAAGTTGGACCTTTCCATAAAGACTCAAGTATCCAAAGTAAACTAAATATGTAGGGTATTGTTAGCTAGCTACAATATTGGAAAAGTGTGTAAAATGAAGTGGGAGACTGCTGATTATACCACTGAAAAATTGGGT